>JAKUCA010000751.1:0-10002 GCA_030567025.1 Geotrichum europaeum | reverse complement strand
CTTTACCATTTTAGACTCAAACTGAGTGGTGCGGTCACGTGCATCCTCAGAAAAATTTTTCGCATCTTTTGAACGCTTGTTGAAGACGTCGAGCTGCTGTTTCCAGGCTGTCATCTTCTTGACCACCTCTCCAATTAATTCTTCCTGTTTCTCGATCTTTTTGTTGGTTTGATCTCTGTATTTTTTTGCTTCCTCTTTGTCCTTCATTCGGTCTTCTTCGATTTGGTCGACTTTCTTCAGTAGCTGGCTCATAATTTCGCGGACCTCTTTAGGGACCACCATCCCAGTGCCACTTCTCTTTTCTCCTTCGTATCCTTCAAGACGTTGTTCGAATTCAAAAGGTCTCTTGCCTAGTTTAACTTCTTCTATGTTCGGGTTCTTCTCGGCCGTTTTTTTGGGGGGTTTGTCGGTTTCTTTGGAAATTTCCATGGGTTCGTCGTGTCTCTCTTCTTCGGCTTCAATCTCAATCCCGCCCATCTCCTTGTCAGGGGGGTCGGGTTCATCGAGAATAGAATTTTCAATATGAGTTTCAACAGGCTTATCGGCCAAAATGTCGTTGTTTGTTTCCATCGTTTTGTAGTTATTTTTGCGTTCACGCTTCCTCTGCCTATTATTGATTTAATACCTATAACTTCTGCCATTAACCACGCCTGTTCTCTTACATACAACAGTTGAGGCTCGTATAGCTCAGTGGTAGAGCGCGAGATTGCAAATCTTGAGGTCCCCGGTTCGACCCCGGGTGCGAGCTTAACTTTTTGATTTGCTTTTATTTAATCAATATTTTCATTTTTTTTTTCTTTAATTTTGATAGATGACAATCCTATTAGGTCTTAAAATATTGAGACAGTTAGTAGTTTTTTTTTTTTCATAGTCTATTAGGGATTTAGACTATTCAATGTCATTAAGTTTATGTTTAGCTTCTGTAAAAATTGAGGCTTAATCTCAGGGTTCTGCTTGATAACAAGTCTTAATGTTATATGGCCAAGATATTGAAGCCTTCTGTTCTAATCTTTTTTTATTTTTTGAGCTTTGTTTGCAGAGGTTGAGCAAAGTTGGTGTTGTTTTTCAATCTGGTCTATTGATCTTCCAAATGTCAGGTATACCAGATTTTCTCTAACACATAAAATCATCTGTGGAGAATTTGGGCGCCATCAAATAATTTTATCAGCAACTCTTAGACAGTACGCCAGAAGTTAAACCTTTTCATCTTTTTTTTTTGTAGTTTCAATTTAATAAACTGTAAGTTTTAAAACATTTGTTTCGAAAATCAAATTTTCATCTGTGGCATGGGTCCATATCATCATTTTTATTTGCTGGTATTTTTGAGCGCACGATCCATTCTACGTAATAATCATTAACAGAGCCAATAAAAGTTCAACATTAATCAATATTTTATCAGCAAAAGGTAATTGAATCTGTATTGAAGTCTATTTTTTTATCTACTAATATTCTGAAAAAGTTTTTCCTTCTCGTTTGTTTCAAAAAAAAAAAAAAAAAAAATACTCTTCTTCATCTGTCTAGCACGTCCTTAACCTATCTAACTAATAACAAATTGCCCGGAAATCCCTTATTAGCTAGAATCAAATTTTCTCGTATTTTACCTCTATCCCACATGGCTTGAAATATTGAATTCTATTGAATCAATTTAATTATTGTAGTTTTTCTACGTTTTTCACGTTTTCTGCTAACAATAGCATGATTCTATACAAGTGGCAGCTTTTAGAGTAGTAGAATAGGACATGAATTTTTTTTTTCTCACCAAAACTTCATTACACTATTTTCATAGAAAGATGTTATTTTATTTAAGTGAAGTTTGTACTAATTTGATTAAAAAAAAAAACAAAAAAAACTTATAGTTTATGGCTGCTCTTTTGTAATACGACCACACTGCCAAGAAGAGAAGAAAAAAAAACTTTTACCATTACTATAACTTTTTTTTTTCTTGTTTTTGTTGGCCTGCAATAAAGCCCTTTTCAGATTAGAAAATGCTAGCTTTTCTAAAACATTGTAGTGCAAAACTCATTAAATTGTGCATCGTGGAGGACTAATGCTGCTGACCTCAAACTAATTTATATATATAGGTATTTTCATGTTACAATCCTTCTGTCCATCCCCTGATTTTAAGTTTAAATCAAGAATGACGATAACTCACAGTTTTTTTTTGAAGCCTCCCAGTAATAAATCTGGACTTTAATAAGTTGAAAGATAAGGCTTTTTTGCTTTTTGAAGTGTTTTTTTAAGGTTTTTTCTCTTTGGTTACAAGCTTGGCGTCCAGAATGAGATATATAAAAAAAAAAATAAAAAAATTTATGATTATATTAACGTTCATCCAGCTAATTAATTTTTTAATTCTAGTTCTAAAAACTCGATGACGTTTTTCAAAACGTTTTTTTTTTTTTTTTTTTTTTTTTTTAAAAATATTTTTTTTTAAGATTTCTTTTCTTTTATTTGCATTAGAAAATAATATCACTACTATTTTTTTTTATTTTTTTAAAAAAAAAATAAAAAATTTTTTTTTTTTTTTTTAGTTCAACCAGATAATTAATTTTTTAAAAAAAAATAAAAAAAAAAAATAAATTTTTTTTTAACGTTTTTTTTTTTTTTTTTTTTTTTTATAAAAATATTGTTTTTCAAGATTTCCTTTCGCTTACTTGCATTAGACAGTCATATCACTACTATTTTTTTTGAGTCTTCTAAAAAAAAAACGCTCGTAAACTTAATCATCTATTTAAGGAAGGTTTCCAAGCTGATAACTATTTAAAAAGCCCAATATTATTAAAAAAAATTATGAATTTGATTATGTGTATGTAGTCTTTGTTGCGTGATGTGCCTAGCTTCAATTCTAGGAAACCTATTAAAAATTATTATACTCTAATTTACACAAGCTCCGTGTCCTCAAAAACTTGTGAATCAAAAAAAAAAAAAAAAAAAGGAAGCTTTTCAAAATCAGTTTTAATTCATAATAGTAAATATAGATGTAGAAATCCTATTACATAACGTTAAAATACAAAAATTTGGTCATCTCATTTTCCAGACAATGCCGCTAGTATCTGTAGCGGAAGTAAGGGTTTTTGTCGCCCATTTGAGAAAGCTCTTCGATAGAAAGATTATCATACTTGCCCTCTCTAATACCCTTGGCTCTGCGATTATTGACAAAACGATAGCTGGCAACAAGAATAACAAGAGAAATAATTCCCAAACTGATAAAACCAAGCTCAATTGCATGGCCCATGATGAACCGGGGTTTGTCCTTTGCGTGGTAAATGTTGGATGCAAAAGCGCCACCAAAGTTTCCAATGCCAATGTGAATGGCCATGCCGATAGCGCGTTTGTAAGAGCCAGATAAGTTATTGGAAAGCCATGAGATAATACCAGGGAACGCAGGATATACACCGAGAGCGGCAATGTAAACACCAGCGTAAATGACACCAGGCTTATCAGCAGGATTGGTTGATATTGCCATTGCGTACCCAACAAGCAAAAATGTAAGGTTAACTAGAATGAAGGGCGAGCGCAATCCCACACGATCAGAAAAGAAGGCCTGAATGACAGAAAAAATACTGGCAGTAATATAAATAGGAATTGTCATAAGCTGGGCCTTGGAAGAGACGTATCCAAGATTTTTTAGAATAGTAGGCAAAAATAAAGAGATACCGTAGAGGGGAACGACAATTCCGTAGTAAAGAATCAGATGAAAATAAATCTGCCAGTCTTTGAACGCTGCCCAAAAGTACTTCCAACCATGCTCATGATTCTCAGGAACAGAAATGTGAGTACGGCCGCTTTCGCCATCCGTTTCGGAGGAGTCGGCGGAGTTATGATCGTATTTCAATCTGTGAATAACGAAAAGACGTTCTCTCTCGGTGAGAAATTTGGCGGTATCTGGATAGTCATAAAGAAGAAAGAAAGAAGCAGCAGCCACAATGACAGTTACAATTCCCTCCAAAATAAAAATCCAGCGCCAACCCTCAAGGTTTCCAACCCCATCCATTTTGGCGATACCAAAAGCCAAAAGCCCAGAGAAAGCACCAGCAATAGAAGCAGCAGAGAAAAACATAGCTTGTCTAAACTGCATCTCATCACGTCTGTACCACTGAGTTAAAAAATATGCAACACCTGGAAAAAGGCCAGCTTCAGTCATACCAAGAAAAAATCTTGCAACAAATAAACCGGTAAAACCCTGAACAAGTCCCATAAGTGTCATAACCACGCCCCAGCAAATCATAATAATGGGAAGCCAGATTGATGGCCGCAAGACCTTGAGAATAGCATTGGAAGGGACTTCAAACACACAGTATGAAATAAAAAAGATGGTCAAACATAGATTGTACTGGTTTCCAACAAGATTAAGATCAGTAGAAAGACCCTCAATGTTGGCGTTTCCAATGTTGCCTCTATCCAAGAAAGACAGGAGGTAAAGTACAGCCAAGGTAGGCACGATGTGAAGATCCATTTTTCGAAGCAGCTTCTTTTCATCAACATCAGGATACATTTCTGATGCGGTGAGCTTTGAGATGTCCACTTTTTCATCGGTGATAGTGACACTTGTATCCTTCACCTCGATATAGTTGACAGAGGATTCAGGCTTTGTTTCCATGATAAGTCTTTTCGTAAGTATTTGCTGTGTGTTTTTTTTTTTGAAATTTCTAGAAAATTGAAAACTAGAAGTTGTTATTGATGAATAGAAATGGTATTAAGAGAAATGTGAGATTTTTTATAAAAGAATTGATGTGTTTTGTATCCCCTCCTTGCAACACGATTTTACTCCTCCTCTTATCACTTGTAAAAAAAAAAGGTTAAACCCCTCCATGAAATAGTTAATACAGCTTCTTTTTTTTTGTAAGTTTGGATTTAACGGGGGTTATGACGGTGTAGGTTTTTGTATCTATCAGTACTTTATGGCAATTATAGTTATGATGACTGTTATTGTAGGTGTTGATAAGGAGTTTCTAGGTCCGCGGTACCACCCCCACTTTTTGTGTGTGGTTGAACGGCTGAGAAATTTTCCCAAGAAAAAAAAAAAAGACCAAAGTGATGACATGTTTGGTGGCCAGGGGGTCCTCGAAGTAAAAAGTGTGGGTGGTTTCTATGCAGTTTGTGCAACCAGAAAAAAAATTGCCGTGCCCTCTTCCCTCCTTTTCCCAAGAAGGTTTGTACCTTAAAAAAAAAGCTTAGGAAACGCTGGTCCTGTGGTCTCTGCAATATCAATTACTAAGATAGCCCCTCTGTTGAACGGGGTGAACCCATGGAGGCCACTGACGGGTTGAAATTTGAATAGTCTTTTTAATCAGTTTATGTACTCATTCTTCTCCGCTGTTACATGGTGAATTATCTTTTTTTTTTGGCTTTCTTGGATCAATTAGTCTGTTAATCTTCTTGCTAGTACGCAGACAAGCAAAATAGCTAAGCCAAAAAATCTTGGAAATTCCCAGGTTAAGGGCAAAACTCTTCTTTTTTTGTCAAAAGCTTCTGTGGCTGCTACCGTTATTTTTTCTGCTGGTGCTTCAGTTTTCAACATCACAATCAGGACTTCCTCATTTTGAGATACGTTTCTAAGGAAAAAAAAAAAAACCACAATATCTGCATTTGTTTATTATTGCAAAGCTGTTGCTTGCCGGACATGTTAGTTCAAAACCACCGACCGAAACATAAAATCTTACCGGTCACAGGAACTCAGGGTAAATTATTAAAAAAAAAAAAAAAAGGGTAATTTTTTCCACCCCACAATTTTGTCTAATGATGATAAACAATAGTGTTAACAAAAAAAAAAAAAGTAAACCCATATCCTTTGGCACGGCTTGGGACACAACACAGGCTAAAGGTGGCAAGCAATGTTGCTCATTTATAATCTGACCTACTATCTGTATCTGGTAAAATAAGCGACGAATGAATGCATGCCAGGTAGAAGTAACACTAACAGACATGTTCTAAAGAAAGTCTAAGAGGGGCTTTTCCCTTCTCTAAGCACTTAGTAAAAGAAGTTTAGGCTTAAAAATACCGACTACGATAATTTGTAATAATGTTACCTCGACACCATAAAACACATGTTCCCATCAAAAAATTTCAATTGCATTGACAAGAGCAAACCAAAATGATTAAATAATAAGTTTCTAGATGAGTGTTTAGACAGATTAGTTGATAATTACATAATGCAATTTCATAACTCCTTCTTTTTCATCTTTCAACATCTTGATGTTAATGTGCAGTTCTCGACAATAAATTGTTAACAAAGAAAACGTCCGCCTAGATCTTCATCGATGTTTTAACGGCCAGTATAATCGTTTGAGGCACAAAGAGCTCTCAGTAAAAGATACCAAGAAGAAAGCGAGTTTTAAGCCGACGATAAAATCCTAATGATCATCTGGTGCAACAATTATTGATGACTACGAGGATACTAAGTTTTTGATTTACAGAAATAATGGCTAAAGATACTCGTTTAAAAAGTTTATGGGGGGTAAAGATGAGCCTGTGGGGGTTTGAGAACACATAGTACTGCTAAAAAACCTTTTTTTTTACCCCATTTCCCCGCCATTCATTAATAAATAAAAAAAACTAAATTTCTAAGCAGATCTTGAGATCTCTTTTATTCCAATTTTAATATATTTTCACATATATTTTTTTTAGATTGTTCACGTAAATCTATAACAATAAATAGTAAATTTAAGAAATTCTCAAGTCTCAGCTTGTTTATGTCAGCATATTCCAGTATTCAGCCTGCCAAGCAAATCAGATACAAAGCTTGGTCGTAATAGTCAACGCTTTATTTAAACTTGACTATTCTGAGCTAAATGTTCTGAATAGCCAAGTTTTGCAAGATTTCGTTTAAAAGGAACCTAGCAGAACTGATAAGGGAAGAACAGTTTAGTTCAGAATAGTCAGTTTTTATCCAACGGTTTGTTGTGGAGTTAGGCTCCTTTTTTTTCATGATCTGTCATCAGTTGTTTTATAAGAAAGTTTAACAAACACCCTCTTGGTAAAGTAGTGGTTCCGGATCATAACTATTCAGTATATTGAGCGATATGGATAAACTGAGGAGAGGGGCCGGTATCTTTTAATTTCTTCTCCTCATCGGCTCTGCTTTGTCAATGTTTTCAGCATACTCGCAACAAGTTGACTAAAAAAAAAAACTGAATCTCTGGTAATATTTTTATCAATTATTACTAACTCATAGTGTGTGATGATGATTATCTCCTCATCAGCAAGCAAAGATTTTTTTGGACCTATTATTATTTAAAATATTACCGTGATTAAAAGAAACTAATGATTTTTGAAAAGTTCAAAAAGGCTTATTTGATGAGAAGAATTTTTTTCGAATTTTGTAGCATTGACAATGGTGATTTTTATTTAATATGGAAGTGCGAAGACTTGTCCGCGTGCAATAATATACTAAAATTTGTAATAAGGATATTATCCTCGTGTCTGAATTAAATGTAGAATTTCATATATTTCTCCAGTTTCTTTTTTACAAAAACATTATCATTTTCGATGGTCGTGCGCTCGTATGGTAAAAAAAACCGTTTGGGTGCTATTGAATAGAACTGGCCCTAGCTTAAAGTCTAATATCATAATGGTTTGCTGTCATAAATGCCGTTAGACCTGTTAATTTTATGTCTACAATTGGTAGCGCTCAAGCTATAATATCAACTTGATTGTGCCTTGAAAAGTAAGTCCTCAAAGTCAAGCAGTGAAATACTTGAGTCTTTGCTATTTATTACCAGGTTTTAAACAATCCATGACCCACTTAAAAAACTGACAGTGAGCAGGAAGGTTGGAAATGAAGTGTCTAACCGGGTATAATCTCACAAGTGAATTGCGCATGTTGTGTAAATTTTCAATTTCACGGAGGCATTATTCATTTTGGCTTTGCTTTGGGTGGGCAACAAACCATAAGAAATAGCAGTTCAGGGACTATTTGAATTGCTAACTCATAGATTTTGGAAAAACAAAGCCGCTCTGTGCTTGTCAGTCAGTCACTAACTGCTAGTCAGCGTTTATTATATTTTTAATTAGACATAATTTGAAGTTTGAAGTCTTTTACTTCACAACAGTGTTTTATTTGTATAAACCCCCTACATTTCATTTTCATATACATTCTGCACTGTCACTAAGTATTTATATTAGACAAGTGCTTTAAAAGCTTGGTGAGAGGTGGTGCTTGGTGATAATTGAATTATCCACATGCCAAGTTTAAACACCTTTATATATAAATTTAATTTGGACACAGATTTTAGGTGCTTAATTCCCGGTATTCGCTTAGTGGGAGGGTGCTTCGTGACAGTGCAGACTATAGAAACACAATCAGTGCTGATTTACATGAATTTCAACTTGTGTATGAGTTTTCAGTTGATGATAAATTATGCTGTCAAATATATACACCCTGCAAGTGACAGCATGGTGGACATCCGATCACTTACATAACCCTGTTTGGTATCTTGATATCATCGTAATACACAATTAACAGTGCATACACAGGCTAGAAGCAGTCTACAACTAATACAATCCAGATGATGTAGCTGACTGCTCGTTTGTAGGAGAATTCAAATGAACCCCTCGCTATACGGTGCGTGAGTTTAATATATGCTTGTCAAATTATATAATATAGCAGTATTCTGGTTTCAATTATTGGTGTTTCCTCAATTTTATTTCTCACCTCTGTATCTGTTGTATCCAAACAGCTAAACAAGTCGATAGCTATCGGTAAATAACATGTTTTGAAAAATAGGAGATACAAGTTTAGCATGTCTAGAGACTAGATAAAAAATAAAAATACATCTAAGTACTGTTCTATAGTCATGAATTGTTTTCTTTAGTCAAGCTCATGTAATTCGACAATTTCAGTAAATGATTGCTCTTGTATTGCTTTTGATGCAAATACCACAAAAATCTTGCAAATTATGTTAAATTCAAGCATCTCCTGTGTGTCCCTGATTAATGAGTTGTTGCAACGCCTGCTCCAGAATCTCACTTACCAGGAGTAATAGCAACGGTTATTCGACAATTAAAATGTACTTTACACGATTATTAGCGACTCAGCTGGAAAAAAAAAAAAAAGCACAGAGGCTAATCTTCATGGGCTAGGATATTCAGGGGCTTTACTCCTTCAGACAAGTTTGATCTTCGCAAAGTATGCGCTCTTCAAAAATTCGCCTGTTTTTTTTCGGAATTTATTCCAGAAATTGATCGTGTGACAAATTTCCTAAATCATTTACGATAGACCCGCGCTGTGTCTTTCAAATTGTGTGTTTCACCATCTGCCAATATAAAAGTCTCATTCTTGGATTGGCGTCTGGTGGAGTCCCAGTTGGGATATTGAGCGCCGAAATGCTAACTTTGCGGTGAAGTACACATTGTACGCACGCATGATATACTTCAGCCAAATTTATCGTACATGACTCGCAGCCTACGTACATTGAAGCACAGAGTCTGACAGCCCACTTTGAGACGCAATCTTAATGATGGATTATATGCAGATTCATGAGCTATGAAAATTTGGAATTGCAGGTGTCAAATTTAAACCTCGGCGATCCCAGAAACTTTTGTTTCAATGTAGTGGAGAAACTTGACAGTGACAAGAAGGAATAAGAAAGAGCTTCAAGATCTGGATAGAGACATGTAGGATGGCAATTTCTCGTGTTCGTATTATAATACTCGGTATTAAAAGGATTCTCATTTTCGCATAAAAGCTCCCAAACAGTATATTTACTTGATACATTTCGAAGCCAGCTTTAATTTTTGCAGCTACATAGTTTCCATCAAAATTCCCATGCTAACGAGGAAAATAAGTTCATTGACTCTACTCACTAGCAAAAAAAAAAAAATTGTGACTAGTGCAGGTCAACTCTTACCACCACTCACAAATCAAGCAACATCTGGAAGCAGGGTAGAAATGAAATAAATTATTCACATTGGTGGTGGGTACGTAGGATTATCGAAGAAGACACATGTTGGGTCTTGGAACACTTTACTCGACGTTTATTGACCGCTTTGTTAAAGAAGACCATT
>JAKUCA010000750.1:0-10016 GCA_030567025.1 Geotrichum europaeum | reverse complement strand
TTTTTTTGTTTTTTTTTTATTTTTTCATTCTTTTTTTTTTGAAAATTTTTTGGGGGTTTTTTTTTTTTTTTTTTTTTTTTTTTCCCAATTTGATTTGACAGCACTCATTCTCGTCCAAAACATTATTTTGCCCAGGATTCTATAGATTTGCTTAAACATTATGGTATACCAATCCTGGTAATGTGTACCAGTTTGATCTACCCTAAAGAAAAAAAAAATAGCAGTGTGCTATCACTTTTTTTTTTTTTTCCACAAAGAATTTCTGTTTTTGCCATTGCTTTTTTCAGGTGATGAGAACGCTCAGAAATTATACAAGTATTATTTTGGCTGTTGCTCGTGATTATAACTGGATTTAGTGTAAGCATAGTTGTGCCGCCACAGCAAAAGTAACAATATAGTTTGCTCACTCGTTGAAGGCACTTTTAACAATTAAATGCTGGCTTTAATATACAGACTGATGACAGTGATTATTCCGCCCGTCTGTGTAACAGTGAACTGCACCCGTGTTACTACTTTATTGGACACAACCGCTTTTGCATTTCACTCTGTTGCTTCGGCTAGGTTTTTACTCATTGCTTAAACTCCAATACGGTGGAGGTAAATGTTGGTCATAGTAGAAATTGAGAGCACGGATTGTCAGTGCTGGCACCATCTGTTCCTTTACCTGGTTTCGCTGGTTGGGGAAGCTCCGCAGGGTAAAACGTTTGGCCCGCCTCTGCAGTAGCTGACCATTGAAAGCTAATTTTTGCAAGCAAATATTAACATTTCGGTTTGTTTTATCATTGATGCCATTATTGTTGCAGTTAGCGTCATTTTTTGTGCGAAAAATGCTAGATATAACTTTCCTTTTAAACGCTCTGTTTTTGGCATGCAAAGGCATATTTTGTCTGGTCTGTTTACTTTGGAAATTCCTGCTTGTTCGAACTTGTTTTGCCAGGTTCTGGTTTTCCCTGTAATTGTTTATTGAAGGCAAAAACAACGAATATTGGCATTTGATTGCAATTTGTTCCAATGCCGATAGTTTTTGCGTTTCATGTGAGTTTTGACTTGTTTTTTGGAGTCTCTTTACTGCTATTTTCATTTGTACTGCAGAATAATCAATCTCAGTATTAGAGATAACTTTGGGCTCCGGTGTAAGGCACTGCTGCAAGGCAGTCTTGCTTTTCTTCCAGTATTGCCCAATCCACGAGAACGCACCATGGTGCCCATTTTTAGATTGAATTTCTTTTGCATCTTGTTTTGCAAGCAGTACATTTTGATTAAATTTGGCATCAGCTTGATCGGCATAAAGTTTTGATACTACTTGGTTGGATTGCAACTTATGCGCAGCTAATAAATCTTTCAGATTTGCCCACTTTGCCTTTTGCTTTTTTTTGGCCAAAGAGTATTCAGAGGTATTTTGATGCCTGTTATTGCTTTTGTCAACTGTCATTTTAATCTGTCTGCTGTTGTATGTTTTGTAATCGTGATTTGTCAGTCAGGAACTACTTTTTCAACTCGCTAGATTGCCAGGCTTGTTAATAGAATTCTCAATGTGTTTCACAGATTTTAGTTTAATATCAAACTTTTGAACAGTACTACATACAATCAGCTGGTCTTGTAATTATTTTGTCATGAATTCAACATCCAAGATATGCCAACAAAAGCCAGAAAGTACCGGAAAGTCACAACCTCTATTTTTCAACTTGATATTTTATTTAAAAAAAAAATTTTTTTTAGCTCATAAGATCTAGCGAGTTTTGGATTAGTGCCTGTGACTTATTGTTTGTGACACACAACAATAGCACTGTTGTTACCATTACCGCAGCAAATGCTCCACCTTCCTTAATAAAAACGTATTTTAACCAAATTTATATAGATTTTACAGAGTTTTATCGCGCATGGATTCTTACTTTCTATGGTTCAATTTGATATCATTGTGGGCCGCATTTTGGAGGGCTAGTTTGTGTTAATATCTTAGTTGAATTTCCCTTCCAAAAGTAGATTAATAGGCTTTGCCCAGAGATTCGCTAACGGGGACATGGACCACTCACGTGCCGATTACTCACAGATCCAGCCGTGGCAAGAAGATTACGTCCGAGTATTGAAATCGCCGCTTCTAAACCGCGTTCAAAATATTGATGAGACAATTGAAAACCGGCATGTTCGATCCGAGCAGAGACCAGAGTCGCCATTATCACTGCACCCGCTGCCGGTTGCGCTGGCAAAACAGAAATGGAAGCGGCATCAACTATCATTAATGCGGTCACATGGAACCCGCCAGTTTTCCAAAGATAATGCTTTTTTACAGGCTCCAGTCAATATTCTGGCTGTGACTTACTCGCCACTTGACGAGCTACAACATTCGTTAGTTACAGCTGAAGCGTTTAGAGAAAGCCGGTTTATGGTACCACCACTTGAAGAGTCGGATGTGAGACGCAGTCCTCAGCTAAGCAAACCCGTGCTCTTACCTGAGGCTCAAAGCTCGACGATGCACCTGGTGAATCCTAACTTGCAGTTGAAAAAAAGTGTCATTCATAGTAGCAGTAACACCACTGAGAACAAGGATACAAGCATAGTTTACGAAAAAAGCAAAAGTGAGAGCCAGGTTATAGACTTGACTGTGCAGGGAAAATGCGACTTGAGAAAAAGAAAGAAAAAGTTAATGAAGCGATGTCGCAGCCTGCTTAAATCGCTGTGCTCTTCTCTCTTCGGGTGCTACAAAAGCCCATCTCCCGCCGCCTCTTCATTCAGCTTTGAATACACAGAAGAACACATAAAGTAATTAGTTCGTTAGAGAATTACAAGTAGTAGCAAGAATTTCTATACACATATATTTTTTTCACAATATTTACAGCTTTTTTTTTTTTTTTTACTTTGTTTGTACGCATTATTTTTTCGGGAATGGTTGGTGGTGGTAGGGTGTGGTGCATTCCGGGCATCGCATCCGCTCCGATCTCGTCTTCTTCGTCGTCATCATCTCCGTTCTGCTCATCGCGTCCAGGGAGGAGAATAGTTTGTTTATTTGTACACCTTCTCGGCGATAGTGATCAGCGAGTGCTCGCCAGCTAACAGCTTCTCATTGACAAAGGAGCGTGCGGCGTGCTGACCGCGCTTCAGCAAAACAGCACCGACAAGCGCATTGATGGTGGTAGCGTAGACAGTGTTGGACTTGTCGCCCGCCTTCGGGGCCTTCCAGAAAATGCTCTCCGCAATACCGGTGTTCTTGCAAAGCTGACTAGTCGCAGCGGTCGCGCTGAGCAGATTCGAGATCTTGGACAGGCACACATCAAAATTGATGCCGTTGACAGCGGAGGGGTTAGCAGATTCTTGCTTGACGGCGTAGCTAGTCGTCTCCAGGCGCAGGAAATGCTTGCCGATGATGGCAAGGTTCTGATTGTAGGGCTTCAATCCGTGAGCAAAACTCTTGTGCGTAAGAACCTGTAGTATTAAGTCGTCGGGGAGGGCGTAGTCAGCACCAAGCAAAGCCTTGACTTTAGCAAAAGTGGCATCGTTGCCAGGATAGAGCGTACCGTTAGCCGAAAGGAAAGTCTCCGGCGCTTTTTTCAGACCAACGCTGGGTCTTAGCGGCTTTGCGTTGTTCGGCAGGGGCTGCTGTGAGATGGATTTAACATAAACGATCGAGCGGGCAGCTGTCGCAGGTCTGGCAGTCCGCAGCGCAACCTGTGCGCAATGCTTAGAAATCTGGCGGGAGAACATGCTGCGGGACGAGGGTAAATGTAGCGAGAGGATTCGAAGAGGGGGGTGTGGAAGTAAGAAGAAGGACTAGAGATATTCACGCGATGGTAATTGGATGGAAAGTTTTTTCAGGTTGTCGAAGCCGGTGGTGAAAATAAAAAATTTTTCAGGTAGAGGGCAGGTCTCCCAAATCAGGAAACTGTTACACGTGACACGATCTCCCAAACTTTTTCAGAAAATTTTTGCATTTCAAATCCTTGCCTTAACCAACGACCGACCCGGGACACGACGGCATCAAGTACCACACACGCATCATGGATATTTTCAAGCTGCTTTCGCGCGGAGCGAACATTCAAAAGAACGGAAAGCATCAAGAACAGCTTAACATTTTTAACGGTAAAGCTGCTGTCCAAAACATTGCTAGCGAGAACAAGAAGCGTTCCGACCTCGACCGCGACATTGACTTCTTCCGGACCGAGAAAAAGTCCGACTCAAAGCAGAAGCAGAAAGGCAAGAAGCGCCATTCTTCTCGTGATGAGGATGAGGAAGACGAAAACGATAATGAAGATGACGCCGAGGATCTCCCGCTTGTCATCTCAACACCAGAACTTGCCGCAGCGCAGCGCAAAAAGCTCAACGTCAACATCAAGGGTGACGATCTACCGCTACCTATCGGATCTTTTGAAGACCTAAAAACGCGATTTGATTTGCATAAACATCTGCTCCGCAACCTTCACCAGCAAAACTTCAATCGGCCTACTCCGATTCAGTCTGAGGCCATTCCGCTCATGCTGATGAACCGTGATATTGTTGCGTGCGCACCGACCGGTAGTGGTAAAACCCTTGCATTTTCTATTCCTATTGTACAGTCGCTGAAGGAGCACGACACCAGTGGCATCCGCTGTCTGATAGTCACTCCCACGAAGGAGCTTGCCACTCAGATCTACAACGAAATTGTCAAGTTGTCGCGCGGCCGCGACCTGCGGATCTGCGTGCTCACCAAGTCTCAGGCTGCCAAGTTCCACAGCAACACAGCCAACGGCAACAACCAAAGACGCAAGTACGATATTCTTATTTCGACACCTCTCCGTCTGCTTAGCATCACTAAGACCGGCGCCATCGACCTCTCTAAGGTCCAGCACATTGTGCTTGATGAAGCCGATAAGTTGTTTGAAGAGGGGTTTATTGAGCAAACTGACAGTATTATTGAACAGTGCACATCGCCCAAGCTCCAGAAAGCGTTGTTCTCTGCTACGATCCCCTCTGGTGTCGAGGAGATTGCCAACAACATTATGATTTCGCCGGCGAGAGTTATCATTGGCCGCAAGGAGGGTGCGAGCACTACGATTGACCAAAAGCTTGTGTACACTGGCAACGAGCAGGGTAAACTGATTGCGATTCGACAGATGCTAAGTCACGGTGAGTTGCCACCCCCGATTGTCATCTTCGTGCAGTCTATTCAGCGTGCCAAGGCGCTTTTTCATGAGCTGATCTACGACAAAGTTAACGTTGATGTGATTCATGGTGAGCGCACGCAGAACCAGCGTGATCAGGTCATTGCGCGTTTCAAGAATGGTGACATTTGGGTCCTTATTTGTACCGATGTCCTGGCGCGTGGTATTGACTTCCGCGGCGTCAACGTTGTTTTGAACTATGATGTGCCGCAGTCTGCGCAGTCTTATGTTCATCGTATTGGTAGAACTGGTCGTGCGGGCCGTCAGGGTAAAAGTATTACTTTTTTTACCAAGGAAGACAATGTGGCAGTCAAAGCCGTGGTTAATGTCATGAAGCAGTCTGGCTGCGACGTTCAGGACTGGATGCTCAAGATGGGCAAGGCCACCTCAAATGAGAAGAAGTCACTGAAGAAGAAGCCGGTTGAAAGAACACAAATTTCGTCTGTGCCATCAGTGGTGAGGCAAAAGCGCAAGAACCAGAAGGAAATGATTGAAGCTTCAAAGAAGCGCAAGCTGGCGGGCAGTGACAGCGAGGAAGAGGAAGACGAGTAATATAAAAACCATTTATTTAATTTGTATAGAGCAAGCATATTGTTTTTTTGTTTTTTTGTTTTTTTTTTTTTTACTTTAAAGTTGTTTGATCTCCGTGATAAATCAGATAGAGTTGTGCATCACTATAAAATGATGAAAAGCTTCTGGCGCCGGTCGGGCCGACAGGTCGGGACAATTGGGTTAGGGCCACATCGAGAAAAATTCAAAAAATTTTCCAGTTGAATCACTTGATCCTTCATTATCTCTTAAAACTACGTTCCGTTAGTGATACACGATCTCTCCTTTGAGATCCGGCCCAGAGTCACCGATACTTCTTCTTCGCAGTGTTGTCCTTATTCAAGTATCTTAAAAATCTACGAGTTGCTACTGTTTTTGGCGCTTCTAAGATGACCACTTCCCCTCTTCCTACCGCCGCCGGCACTGTTCCTGCTGCTGGTGCTGCGGCGCCGGGACCTACCGCTGAGACCGCCGCCGTGCCAGAGAAAATCAATTACATTGGCCGCGAGCTATTTGAGAAAATTGGCAAGCCCCGCACTGTGCTTGCGCCCATGGTCGACCAGAGTGAGCTTGCGTGGCGCATTATCTCCCGCAAGTACGGAGCCGACTTGTGCTACACCCCAATGTACCATGCTCGTCTTTTCGCCACCAGCGAGTCATACCGTAACGATATGTTCAGTGAACTTGATGGCGATGAGAAGGTTGACCGCCCGCTTGTCGTTCAGTTTTGCGCCAACAAACCCGATGAGTTGCTTGCTGCCGCTCGCCTTGTTGAGGGCCGCTGCGACGCCGTTGATCTTAACCTTGGCTGTCCGCAGGGCATTGCCAAACGCGGCAAGTACGGTGCTTTCCTCATGGATGACTGGGATCTGATCTGGAACCTCATTAACGTGTTGCATAAGAATCTAAACACGCCCGTTACTGCCAAGATCCGCGTGTATGAGGACCGTGAAAAGACGCTTGCGTACGCAAAGCATGTGCTGAGCGCTGGCGCGCAGTTTCTGACCGTGCATGGTCGCACCCGTGAGATGAAGGGTCAGAAGACAGGTCTTGCGGATTGGTCCATTATTGAGTACCTGCGCGATAACCTGCCGCCCGAGACCGTTATGATTGCCAATGGCAATCTGCTTTACCAGGAGGATATCCCGCGCAGTCTCGAGGCTACCAAAACCGATGCAGTCATGTCTGCTGAGGGTAACCTTTATAACCCGGCCATTTTTAATCTGGGAAAGAACAAATTGGATGATCGTTTCCCCCGCGTTGACAAGTTGTTGCGTGAATACTTTGAGATTGCCAAAACAACTCCAGGTAATGCATCAAAAACGGCCATGAAGTCGCATTTTTTCAAGATTTTGCACGCTTTTTTGCCTATTCATACTGACGTGCGTGCAGAGCTTGGTAGCATTCGTAAGGGCTCATATGATGAATTTGAACAAGTTGTGCAGCGCGTTGAGCAAGTTGTTGCTGACATTTATGCATCAGGCAAGCATGAGGACGTCCTGATTGAGGATGGCCACATTGAAGAGTGGGGCGGTAGTTACAAAGAGGTTCCATACTGGCGCTGCCAGCCTTATTTCCGAACTGTCGACGGTGTCAAGGCCAACGGCAAGCGGAGTCTAGAGGACCGGTCTGAAATGCAGAAAGAGAAGAAGGCCAAGAAGGAGGAGCAAAATTCTGAGTCTGTGGAAGATAAGCTTGAGCCTCTGCAGGCATAGACTCTTGGTAATGAAAAATTACAATTGATAGATATATACTAGCTTTTATTTTGGTTTTGTTTTTTTACGTTGTTTGATGTGTGATTTATTAGAAATGTATTTGTTGATTTTATGAATTATTTAATGTACTTATTCATGAATTTGCGATGAAAGTCGGATCGGATCATGTCATTAATAAATCGATTGTCCTTCTTGTCATCAACCCCCTTGGCTTGATTCTTAAAGACAACATCATCATTCCATTTCCGGCGGCTGCTGTTGCCGCTGGTGGCGTTAGGTTTGTTTAGAAGTGGATTGCCAAATGCAATTTCCTTTTCGCGCGCCTCGAGTTCGCGTTCACGTTCGCGCGCCTCCTCGCGGGCTTTTTGTTCAGCTCGTTCCTGTCGAATCTTTTCAAGCTCTCGTTGTAGCTCATCTTCATCATCACTTTCGCTCTCGCTTTCGCTACCACTCTCATTGTTAGAATCGCTCGCGGCAGCACCAGCACCAGCAGCAGAACCAGCAGTGTGGTTGGGATGATTGCCACTTGAGTCGTCGTTGGCCTCATCCTCACTACTGCTGCTATCGTCATCTGCGTCTATAGTATTCACAAGATCTTCCAGTCGCGCGCGCTTCTGGGCCAACTGGCCTGCCTCTTGTCCATTTTGTCCATTCTCTTCATTGTCACCATCTTGGCCTGGGCTCGGTAACCGCCGTTTATCTGTAAGCCTTTTTTCATTATGATTCTCTTCCCGCTGTAACAGCTGGGCCCGCAGATGAGCACGCTTCTCCTCCCTGCTCTCGGTCAGTAAACCGCTGTTTTCAGTAGCATCCTGGTCTAACAGCCCTGCCAAACCGCCCTGCCCCCGCTGTCGATACTTGAGCTTGGTATGAGCCGGTAGCGACCTTGTGTGCAAAATGGTGCCGCTGCTCTGTGAGTTCTTGCCCTTGGCAGATTCAAACGTGGGTCTGTGTGCTGTTGTCATCGTAGGTGGCTGTTATTGCTGTTGTTTTTTGTTTTTTGTTTTTGGTGTGCGTAGGAGGAATGCTAAGGCTGTCAAGTCGGGACGTCACGATAATATGGTCAAAACTGAAGATGCTAATCAGCGATGGCGAGCCGGGACAATTAAGAAAAAAAAGTTGGATTGGGAGATCTCCAAACAGGGTAACATGTGATCAAGATGCATTTAAGAGAAGTGCAAAAAAAAAAAATCTACAAGTATTAAATAATGGAGGTTCTGTCTGTACGCTCTACTAAAGAAAAAAAAAACTAGTAATTATCTAATCGTAAAATCCATGTATTAAAAAATGGTTAACCTTGAAGATTCTCAACGTCATCTAATTCCAGATCGTCAATCTCCTCCTCACTACTGGTGTAATCGTCCTGGGTAACCTGTGGCAGCTCCTTCAGATGCTCAGTTACAGTAGGCACCAACTCGGAATCCATATTCTCGCCGTCCATCTGCGCAAGCTTAAGCAAGTGCTCCCACGCTTCACGCGCGCCGGCGACCTGCCGCGCGGCCTTGCGTGGCAGGTTCTGTTCGCGTAGCTGCTTGTAGAGCTCGAACCGGGCAAGACCGTGCAAGTAGTAGGGCTCAGGGATCTCATCATCAAGACGGTTAATCTCTGCCGTGACCTGTACTGTCTGCTCCAGTTGCTGCATTTCAAACATATTTTGTGCCAGTCGGATCAGCGCTGGGAGCAGCTGCGCGTAGTCGAGGTCAGATTCGGTTGCCGCGATCTGTGCGTGGTAAAGATCCCATGATTTTTGAAGAGCAGAGCGCGCGTCATCATTGCGCTGTTGCGAGATGCGAATAGAACCGAGAACCGACCATGATTCCGGGTGGGTGTCGTTGACCATTAACGATTCAGTAATAAGCGCTTCGCAACGAGACTCTGCCTCGGGTTCCATACAGAGATCCGTCATCCAGATCTCAACCATACCACAGAGTGCCTCGCAAAGCTTGACTTTCTTTAGTTTCAGCTCCTCTTCTATACTGCTAGTGTTGTTGTTGCTTGATGTCAGGTTGTTGATTTCGGTCTTCAGGCCCTTGATTCCCTTTTCGTACCAGACCTCGCCATCACGGCCGCCAGTGAGCTGACCCAGCCAAAGAAATTTCTCAATGCCTCCCTGAAAGCCATCGGCATCAAGCTGGGCGCAAGTACTGAACAGCTCGTAGGCATTCTGGGGGTCACCGGCCTCGAGAAAAGCTTCGCCGAGTAGTTGATATACCGCGAGGTACTCTGGCTGGGCCTCGTTCTGCTGTTGAAGCAGCGGCGTAAGCAGGCCAATACATTCAAGAGGCGACGATGAATCAAGAAACTCACGACCCTGCGCGTACAATGTTGCTGGATCAGACATTGATTTTATATATATGTAGATGTAGTTGGATAATGGGGAGGGGGTAGAAGCTTGGTTGGTAGTTAATTCGTGGTGTTTAAAAGTTTCAAAAAATTTATTTTTCTGGCGGTTTGAAATTTTTATTTTTCCAGAAAAAGGTTTGGGAGTTTTTGAAAGTCTTAACGGATAGGGCTGGAGACTAATGAGCGTTCAAGAAAATGAAAATGAAAATGAAAATAAAATAAAAAAATAAAAATAAAAATAAAAATAAAAATAAAAATAAAAATAAAAATAAAAATA
>JAKUCA010000749.1:0-10034 GCA_030567025.1 Geotrichum europaeum | reverse complement strand
TTTTTTAAATTATTGTTTTGGAAAAGTGTTTTTTAAAGGTATAATTTTTTTTTGCCTTGGCGCCTGGTAAAAAAAAAAAAAAAAAAAAAAAAAAGGAAGAAGAGCGCACGCGCGTTAGTGGTCGGCCAGGTAAGCGTGGGGTGGATAAAAGGGGGGTGGTGGAGGAGCTTGTTGAATCAAGAGATCAAAAAATGCATACACTGAGGGCAGTCATACCATTTCCGGCAGCACTGATGCAAAAAAAATGTTAGAAATAAATTAAAAAAAAAAAAAAAAAAAAACAGCCAATTCTTACCTGAGTTCTGATGGAGACTTGAGCGTTTGTAAAATGTTTGCACATGGTCACTGCTGGCTGTTTTGTGCGTGTTTGGATGGAAGGTGTTGTTGTTGTTGATCTGCCAACGAGAAAAAGGGCAAGTTGAAAAAAAAAAAAAAAAAGAAACCGTTTTAGTCATCAGTGCGGCTGGTGTTAGGTAAGACAGTCTCAGTATTTTTTTTTTTTTCATTTCCTCTGCTTATCAATCACAAACACTCGGGACATTGACTCGACCCAGCAACAACAACGTTATTAGAACCACACATATCACCAACAATGCCAGACTTGACAGAAACATTACCAGAACACTGCCCCGGAACCGAGTCTGAGCTGGCCGGTAAGGCGGATGCGTGTGCCGGCTGCCCGAACCAAGAGATCTGCGCCAGCGCCCCCAAGGGCCCCGATCCCGACATCCCCCTCATCACCGCACGTATGGCCAGTGTACAACACAAGATTCTTGTACTCTCGGGTAAAGGTGGTGTGGGTAAATCAACTTTTACAAATATGCTTTCGCGGGCATTTGCCGCCGACGAGGAGATTGAGGTGGGGGTTATGGATGTGGATGTGTGTGGTCCTTCCATGCCCAAGATGATGGGCGCGGAGGATGAGAAAGTTCATAGCTCTAACGAGGGCTGGTCACCAGTATACGTTGACGACAATCTTAGTGTCATGTCTATTGGCTTTCTTTTACCCGACAAGGACAACGCCGTTATTTGGCGTGGCGCCAAAAAGAACGGTATCATTAAACAGTTTCTCAAGGATGTCATTTGGGGTGACCTAGACTACCTGGTAATAGATACGCCACCGGGAACCTCGGACGAGCATCTCAGCATTAGCAACTACTTAAAAGAGAGCGGCATTGACGGAGCAGTGATTGTGACGACACCACAAGAAGTTGCCCTACTTGATGTACGCAAAGAGCTTGATTTTTGTCGCAAGGCCGGCATCAAAATCCTTGGCATTGTTGAGAATATGTCGGGATTTGTGTGTCCAAATTGTAAAGGAGAAAGCTTTATTTTTGCCCCTACAACTGGAGGTGGCGAGTCCCTGGCTAATGAAATTGGTGTCCCATTTCTTGGTAAAGTCCCGCTTGACCCGCGCATTGGCCAAGCCTGTGACCAAGGCGATGATTTCCTGGAAGAGTACCCAGATTCTCCCGCAAGCACAGCCATGCTTGAAATTATAGAAAAGATCCGTGATCAAGTGGAAAGGGAAGAGTAGAACCGTGGTAACCCACACATCATCATGACATTTTACATATATTTGGTTCGTGTGATTATTTATGAGTTTATGAATTCTAGTTTAAGAAGAAGAGTGTGGAGATTTGCCGATGATTGGTGATCTTCCAAGTATGAATAAATGTTTATTATAAGATTTTCCAAATTCACGGCCGTGGTGGCAGTATTGTAGAGCAACTTGATTTCAAAGATGAGGTCACTGACGAGCGATTTGAACTGGTTGTCGTTGAGTAGCAGCAATTCATAAATCTTCTCAACCACGAGTCTGTGTTTTGTCGACAGCTCATCGGGGTTGACAGCCACTGTGTGACTCTGTGCATCAGCGAGGAGCTGAAACACAGCGTTATATTCGGCATCAACAATAGTGGCCTGGAAAAATTCCCACAGGGTGTCCATAAATATTTTGGTCTTAAACGCTGTCATTGAGTAATTGTTATTTTCTGTCCACATTGCCGTGAGTAGTTCCATCGCAACGCGAAAACTTGCAAAGAATGAAAACATCTCTGTATAAGGAGCAGTCTTTTGGATTGTAATCTTTTGGTGGTTATCGAGATTGTAGCTTAATTCAACAGCAACGCCAGTCAGCTTTTCAAAAAAGGACTTTTCAGTATTGATACTGTTGATCTCGTCGGTGTTGTTCCGCAGGCTAAAGATCTTTTGCGAGAGTGAAAACATATCGTATTGCGGCAAAAGGTCTTCTGCCAGGGTCTTCAGAGTCTGCTCAAACGCATTAGCAAAGACTCTATCTACAGGAGAGTTTCGCTGGAGACTAAAGCTAGAATTTGCAAACAGTTTGACACTCATGGGGTCCATAAGACCAATCAGGGTTTTTGAAAATTCCTGACTAAATGCTGGGTCTCCAAATAGAACTATACCCCGGAATGATGCAAATAGGGTGTGGAGACTTTCAAAGGAAAATGATTTCGAGTCGGTTTTAAGAATAATTTCGTTTCTGATCCCATTGATGAGTTTTAGCAACTGATATGAATGAATGGGCGATTGTAGCGCGTTAAACTGTTGTAAATAACTCTCACGTAGCAACTCTAGATCAGCAGTATATGTGTTTAATTGTTTCATCAGACCGCCAGTAGTATAAACTAATTGGCACGTTGATTGTGGCAGATTTAGAGGTAGAAACACAATCTCAGTTGAGTCAAAGAAGTCCCGCGCCAGCGTCTCGTTGTGCCCGTATAGCACCCATGAGCAGACCACTTGCTGCCATACACGAGCCATTGAGTTGATGCATTCCTGCCGCAGGGTCTCTACCTGCTGATGACCGTTCGGATCCTTGAATATTTCAAATACATTGTGTTGTGGCGTCTCCGCTGACATTGTTACCCGATCGAGGTACTTGAGCATTGATAAAGCGTACACTATAATCCGTTTCCACTTACTCATTACAGCGGATACAACGCTTAGCGGCACAATGTTGCTTCCATTGACCAGTTTGTTGTCGCGGGCCAGGATCAGTTCTTCAATGTGCTCCAGTTCCTCTAGATATGGCTTTAAAACCGAGTTGTCAAACACTGTGACTACAGCTGGCGCAATCAATTGTATCGCTTTCTGAAAAGTTTTGTCATGTATCTCTAATGTAGCTGAAGATACTGGGTACGAGAGCTGCTTTTGTGTATTCGCAATACGCGTCGTGAGCTCTTGAATCAGGGTCGAAAATTGGTAGACTTTCCTGAAAAGAGCGCGTTCGGATGGGTGGAAAACGGTATCAGACTCGTCGGAGTTTAGCAATGACGATGGAAGCCCACTCAGACTCACTAATATTTCGTGTATCATGGTTTTATTATAGGACAGATACAAGCAGCACAGAACCCAGAGTTATCGCAACCTCGGAAAGAATAAAGGCGACTATTTCGGGTTTCTGGGTTCAAGCTGGTTGAGAATCTGGTTGGTCCCTTACCCAGTCAAAAGATTTTTTTTTTTTTTTAATTTTTTTTTCGCGTTTTATTCTCATTGTTAATTTTTCCCTTTTTAGAAACTTTTTTCTTCTTTTTTTCTTCTTTTCTTTTCACTCTTCAAGTAAACGACACAAATAGTTTGAGTATGTCGCAGGAAAAAGAAACCGAACCTTCTGAGGCTGTTGTCGAAATTGAAGACAGAGAGTCTTCTGTTGAACCTGAACCGAACGTAAGTGCCGCTTTCTACTTTTTTGTTTTTCGCGGAGACGCGATTTTTATTGCTATAATTCGTATTTTTTTTTTTTTTTTTTTCAAGTCAACATCATTGCTAACATTGATTTCCAGGTCATTTCGTCTGATGAGGAGAGTGCTGAATCTATAGAGCAGAAGCCTGATCGGGTCCCTGCGTCTGCTGCTACTTTGAAGCAGCGCAAGGCTAAGTACATGGTGGCTGTTCAGGAAAGCGCTCTTCAGAAACAACACGTTGCTGACACTTCCAACCGCTTTAAGTATCTGCTTGGCCTGACCGATTTGTTTCGACACTTTATCGACGAGAGAGCAAAGAAAGATCCCGAATTCAAAAAAATTATCGACGAAGCCGACAAGGCCCGAACAACCACTTCTACTGCCGGTTCGCAACGTCACCGCAAGAGCGAGAAAGAAGAGGACGCTGAGCTGTTACAAGAGGAAGTCGAGGAACAAGACGAAACTACCACTGTTTTCACTGAATCTCCCGGCTATATTCATGGCAAACTCAGAGAATACCAAATACAAGGTTTGAACTGGCTAGTATCTCTTTATGACAACTCCATTTCTGGAATTCTGGCGGATGAAATGGGTCTCGGCAAGACTCTACAAACGATATCATTCCTCGGATATCTCAGATACATTAGAAATATTAATGGTCCTCACTTGGTGGTAGTTCCTAAGTCTACCCTGGATAATTGGAATAGAGAATTTGCGAAATGGACACCTGAGGTCGATACAGTTGTCCTCCATGGCGACAAGGAGACGAGAAACGACATCATTAATAAACGTCTCTTGTCTTGCGATTTCGAAGTTTTGATCACATCCTATGAGATGGTTCTCCGTGAAAAGGCGACTCTGAAGAAATTTTCATGGCAATACATTGTAATCGATGAAGCACACCGTATCAAGAACGAGGACTCTGCGCTTTCCAAAATCATCCGAATTATGCATTCTAGAAACAGACTACTTATCACTGGTACTCCCTTGCAAAACAATTTACATGAGCTATGGGCGCTATTAAACTTTTTACTCCCCGACGTTTTCTCGGATTCTGAGCTCTTCGATCAGTGGTTTGAGGGTCAAGGCGGAGACCAGGACACAGTCGTCAAGCAGCTGCATAAGGTTCTCCAACCGTTCTTATTGAGACGTATCAAATCTGATGTCGAGAAGTCACTGCTGCCAAAGAAGGAAATTAATTTGTACATTGGTATGACCGAAATGCAACGCACCTGGTACAGAAAGATTTTGGAAAAGGACATTGACGCAGTCAACGGTGCTGTTGGTGGTAAGGAAAAGACCAGATTGCTGAACATTGTGATGCAGCTGAGAAAGTGCTGTAATCATCCGTACTTGTTTGAGGGCGCTGAACCAGGTCCTCCCTATACCACCGACGTTCATTTGATTGAAAATGCTGGAAAGATGCTGATTCTAGACAGACTTCTCGAAAGAGCCAAGAAAAACGGCAATCGTGTTCTTATCTTCTCTCAGATGAGTCGTATGCTTGACATTCTCGAAGACTACTGCCTGTTCAAGAACTACTATTACTGCAGAATCGACGGTAACACTGCTCACTCCGACAGAATTCAAGCTATCGATGACTACAACAAGCCAGGATCCCAGAAATTTGTTTTCCTGCTCACGACCAGAGCTGGTGGTTTGGGTATTAACTTAACTACTGCCGACACCGTTGTTCTTTATGACTCTGACTGGAATCCCCAGGCCGATTTGCAGGCCATGGACAGAGCCCATCGTATTGGTCAAACTAAACAGGTCTACGTCTACAGATTTGTCACTGAAAATGCAATTGAAGAAAAGGTTTTGGAGAGAGCGGCACAGAAACTTCGTCTAGATCAGCTTGTTATTCAGCAAGGCCGCGCCAAACCTGCCGCCAACGCGGCTGCGAGCAAGGACGATCTATTGAATATGATTCAACACGGTGCACAAAAGGTACTGGAAAAGTCAGCCGATGACAACGAAGACAAGATTGATGATATTGAAGATATCTTGCGAAAAGGTGAAGAAAAGACTCAGAAGCTTAACTCTAGATTTGAAAATCTGGGACTGGATGATCTGCAGAAATTTACATCCGAAAGTGCATATGAATGGAATGGAACTGATTTTAGAGAAGTCAACCAAGACAAGAAGAAGAACTTTCAGTGGATCAGTTTATCAAAGCGTGAACGCAAGGAAAATTATAACATTGACGGTTACTATAGAGAGGTGCTTTCAAATAAGTCCACCGCTGCTAACAACGGCCCGGAGAAGCCACCAGTTCCCAAGGGTCCTAAGCAACTAAATATTCATGATCATCAGTTTTATCCTCCTAAACTCGCAGAACTGCAAGAAAAAGAACTGGCTTACTTTAGAAAACAGATCAAGTACAAGGTCCCCATTCCAGAAGAAGCTACTGAGGATCAGTTGTCGAATCAGAAGCTTGAGCAGGAAGAGATTGATAACGCTGTTCCTCTTACTGAAGCTGAAGAGGAAGAGAAGAAACGCCTTGCTACTCTGGGTTTTGGAAACTGGAGCAGAAGAGATTTCTTTCAGTTCTTACAGGCTAATGTCAAGCATGGTCGCAAGAACATTGCTGCCATTGCAAAGACTTTTGAAGCTGATAAGACCAAGGATGAGGTTGTCAAGTATTCAAAGGTTTTTTGGCAGAGGTACACCGAAATTGAGGGCTGGGAAAAGTACATTTCTCAGATCGAGGCCGGTGAGGAGAAAAACAAGAAGCTTGCTTTACAGAAGGCTGCTTTGAAAAAGAAAATCGAGGCTTACAGCGCTCCTATTCAACAGCTACAGTTACTTTTCCCTCCGTCTGGTCACGGTCGTCGTATGTATACCGAGGAGGAAGACCGCTATCTGCTGGTGCAGATGAACCGTTTCGGTCTTGACGCTGAGGGCCTCTATGAGAAGATTCGTGATGCGGTGCGTAACTCGCCTATTTTCAAGTTTGACTGGTTTTTCCTTTCCCGGACTCCTCTTGAGTTAGCGCGCCGTGGAGTGACGTTGATGAGTTGTGTAATGAAAGAGCTCGAGCCTGGTGCTACAGAGGATTCCAAAAAGCGGAAAGGTACCCCGAGTGAAGAGCCCGGTAGCAAGAAAAAGGCAGCAAAAAAATAGGGTAGTAAATAAAACAGCGACCACAGGTGATTAATCTTTGGATTGTGGGTTGTCATATTTTACACTCTTTTATTTAATTTAGTTTTATATTTGTTATTGATTTTTGATTCTAATCAACCAAGGGAATTTAATGTATTCTATAATCAGCTTTCTGTTAAATACTGGTGATAGGCTGTTCTATCAATTTTTAATTTGATCACATAACTTGACTTTTGTTTGGTATTACATTGACTTCTTTCAGGATACCAGTGACGACTAGGTATAATCAAGATCTGGAAACGTTAACTTGAGATTTTCATTTCATATGACATGGTCAGCGGGATTATCAAGCCGTTTTTGTCATGGCTCATTTAGATATCGTGAAAATTACAAACTTGCCCGCAGAAATCCACAACAGTTATGATATTGAAAGGTTTGCCTTGAACACACAAAAAGGGTTTTTTGTGAATAGTTTTGGCAGCATCAAAGGTTAAAACTGCGGTTACTTGTTAGGCACAATTTTTTAGCCAAGTTTTTCTAGATCAGAGGTTTTTTTTTGTTTTTTTTTTTGAAAAAAAAAAATGACAAATTTAAAATGCACTGCAAATGCAATGCAACACCAAATAAAACATTATTTTCAAATTATTTCAACCTCGCATGGTTTCTAATTTGATGTTGAGGACATAATTTTGTCGCTAGCTATTTTTAATAACGATATGCTTTTTTTCTTCAACAAAGTAGATACCCTTAGGTTTACATTTAATTTTATAAAAGCTTTTTGCAGAAGGAAATACGAGTTTGCAAGTTAAGAACTCATTTCTTTAACAATATATATGTAAAGAACAAAAACATGAATGCATAGCTAAAGATTATAGTGTTTTTTTTCTTTGTATTTTATATATTTGTATAACCTTTTTAATACAATAAAAAAAACTCAAGTATCACGATCTTACATGTTTTTAATGTACTAACTGGTCTAAGCGTAGAAAACCAGTATACATAATTAGTTTCTATAACTTGTTTAACCCAAACTACTGGTCTTTTTTTTTTTTTTCGTAAAATTATTCTATTTCAGGCTTTCGTATTTAGGCTTGAGACCGATTTTACCTTATGCTTCATGTGCTCGAAAACTATTTTCATGCAAACTCATGAATTCTTCTGGATTTCCTTTGTCAGAATATATTCAAATAAATTTTGTGATCAATAACAAATACGGTTTCACTAAAAAGCATTTTAGAAAGCTCAAGAACTGAAATATTGTAGATGAATTCGTAACCAAGGTCTCAAATAAGAGATTTTAAAGGTTATAGATTTTTCAAGTTCTAGCTTTTCAATTTGTTAGTAAATAAGTAAAAAAGAATATTGAATGCAAAAAAAAAAACCATAACTGGATGCTTTTTGCCTTTAGTTGATATACTATCTTCCTAACTTTACGACATTCTGTGGATATAACCTATGCAAAGAGTTAAATTGACTTCAGAATTTTTTTTTTTTTAAGTGCTTCGGATGATTATGATGCATTATCTTATAAAAATAGTCTAATAATTGAAATTTGTTCTCTACTTCAGCATGAACTAGTGTAGTTTTCCATAAGTTATTAAAAGCTGGAATGAAAAAAAAAAATATTTCAGTATCTAGAGTTTCCAGATAGTTCTAAACATAGTAAATACGGTTTGCACGTCTGAATTCTAAGCATAGAATTTACCGAAACTGGTACCTTTGTAGATCAGTATAGATTGTAGCTATAATGCTGCTTGAGAGCTTCTCGATGAACATTTTTTTAAGTTTCTGTTGTCAACCATGATCCTTTTTGAAAAAGGTTTTTTTTTGATCACTTCCATATACAAGAGCAATATTTTGCAAGCTAGTTTCAGACGTGCTAATTATTATAAGTTTCTCATATATATATTTTTTTTTGTAATTATATTTTAAAGTTAAATATTTTTATAAGACTGTATACTGAGAAAAAACCATGATTGCCTGGTATAGCATCTATGGTTAGCATCTATTATCATAGGCACGAAAATTTCGGAAAGTTAAAATTTTTTTATAAATCTCAACTCTTTTTCAGTAAAGCGGCTCGGTTACCAAATTTCAAACGGGCGAGAAAAAGCTGACATGACTACTATTACCGGAAATGTTTGTTCCGCAAAGCCTGAAAAAGAAAAATTATTGGTTATGATCTTTTTTTTTTTTTTTTACATCATCTAACAACAGTGTGGGTAGCTGGATTTGGCCGTCTTGTATAAATTTAACTTTCTGACTGTGACCACTCTCTCAATGCCTGACCACTCAATTTCCAAACTTTGCTGTTCCAAATGTCCATGAATTTACTGAGGGGAAAATGAAACACAAGTTATTATACGCACATTATAATAGTGTTGTTTTCTAAGTTTGAAAAATTAATCATGAAAACTAACAATATCTGCCCCCTGTTTTATAAAAAAATAAAATTTCATTAAAATTTCTTAGTTATAACTTAAATTGAATAACAACAGCGTTTACAGTAGACCTTTTTTGAATATTTGGTACAAAACTTGCATATAAGCAGCCTCGGGAGACTTGCTTACTTATTGCTGTTACAACGAAGATGATATTGCGCACCCTTTTCGAGCGTGTTTAAAAATATCAAAAATCTTGTTATGCGTAAAGGACAGCAGCACCTGGGGCCCCGAGTCGTGGAAGAAGATGACACTATGGGTTGTTGCTGACGGCCGTACCAAGATTTACAAACGTTCCAAGGCGCTGATGGCACGCCTCGGTGTCTACCAGCACAAAAGTTTGAATACAAAATGTCTAATATCCTTGATTAGCCCATGGGAGTCAGTTTTTGGGTTTATTAGTGTCTTGCCGGGTGCTTTTTTTTTGGCCTATCGCTACGAAGCCTTGCTCAACAATGAGCACGGTAAAGGCCCACTGGAGATATACTACAAGGGTGAAACGATGTATAGTTCCAACGCTGGAATTTTTACTGCCAACATGTACTTGGCAGAAGATTGTATCTTTTTGTTTTGAGCTTGTGGCTAAACGGAATTCGCGCTGGTTTCTCAAATATGTTAAATCTGCGCATGCTGTCACCAATGTCCCCAAAACCCTGTCGGAACTGGTGTTGCAGCGTCGGCGCTGGCTTAATGAATTATTATTTTTTGCTGCAATTTACTTTATATAGTTCCAACGCTGGAATTTTTACTGCCAACATGTACTTGGCAGAAGATTGTA
>JAKUCA010000748.1:0-10041 GCA_030567025.1 Geotrichum europaeum | reverse complement strand
ATAGTTACAAACAAATTATAAAACAAAATGACATACAAAGAAGACATGAATTTCACAACACTTGTCTCTATGAGACTGGCAAGGTAGCGGTGTCAGCGCGTATTTTATGTTCAAACGTTCGATGGCGCCAAATTCTTCATGAATAATTTCAAGGGAAACCTGCGATACATAACACCCGGTAGATCGATACCAGATGTTTGCTACTTGAAACCACGACTTAATTCAAATAGATAACGGAAATTTCCAAAAGCTACTCAGAGTGATGATTGACACAGTTAAAACTGGGCCTGATCAGCCTAAGAAAAAGCATTTGAATTAGTAATGCTTTGTTAACACCACAATGGAATTCAAGAATACTCGGCTCAAACAACTGAAAAACAGTATTGGCATCATTTTATTTTAGAGAATAAAGCCTATAAAGTTGTAACATATAGTTCTTGTGCTTAAATTGAAATTTCTATTAGGGGTGAAATTTGTCATTCATATTTTCATATATATTTATTGACTGTAGTTAATATTTGATCATTAAGGTATCCTATAGTTTTGTATATTCCTAACGGGTTAACCAGATAATTTTAATTAGTTATGTTCGTTAAACAAAAATCTATCTAAAAATTTTATTCTTCTATTTTTTTACACATCTTTAAACTCGTTAAAAGCTTCTATCCGGAACTAAGCAAATAAGAATATGATTAGTTCACCCTCAATGATCTGACTGGCTAACTAAATGAGATTCTGTTTTAATTCAGTCTCCATCTATTCAGAAAAAGATAAAACACAACATTTTTACTTTATCGTTGATAAAATAATCTACCAAAGAACTAATTCTGACCTTGAGAAAACATAAGCCGATATTCATGCAAAAATGAGGTCATAGAAGAATGCAATTTCTAACGGATGTAATTACAAAATAGACCAATATAATTTATTAGAAGTGAGTTGAAAGATTTTACTTAAATGCTTGTTGACTAGTAATTGGTGAGATATCTCAGTAGCATATTAGCACCAAGAATGGAGGTACCAACAGGGACAGCCAATCTCCTGTTGAATCTTGCCAATGGCATAGTGTAAAGAAGTCTAGCATGTTGTCTAGCAACAACGTTTTCGGCAACAGAAAACTTCTTCAGCTTGTGGGCAATGTTTTTAGCAGTCTCCTTTGCAGATTCAGATGCCTTTTTAGCCCTATCAGAAACTTTATGGGCCACCTCCTCGGCAGCAGCAACACCTTCAACAGCAATAGATGCAGCCTTCGTTGCTGCTCTTTCAGCAACGTCAATGGTAGACCCAATAGGACCCTTCCCGTGTTTGCTGTGATGCTCTGTGCTAGACTTGAGATCATCAACATTGGGCGTTTTCTGCTTGAGAGTTTCCTTCGCACTGTTAATATTTTCCTGTGCGTACTTTTTAGCTTCAGTAGAAGTCTCTTGAGTCGAATTCTTCACATTATTGGCTGTCTCCTTCACAGTCTGTTTGGCGTCGGTGTAGAGTTTTTCAGCTTGCTCCTTAGTTAAAGTCATCGTGCTAGGATAAATTATGAGAGTCGTAATTGGATGTAGGTTCAAATAGAAAAAAAATTATATGAAATTTCAGGAAGCAGAAAAAACATACCTTTTATATTTGCCATTAAAGAGTGCAAACATCTATTGTAACTGGTGAACTCAATGGGGGTCGACATATCACAAAATTACCATATTTGAGAAAGCTTAACAGCTGTAGACACAACTGCAAACCCTTTAAAGCAGGAATTATAAAAAAAATCTTTTAAAAAAACGTGATTTGCATATTGATAAAAAGGAGCAAAAACTTGACAATTCTATGAGAAAGCAGTCAGCCCTCACTTTGGTCATTATTTTCTTGGTAAATTGATTGTAGACTATGATCATTCAAAATTTGACGAGTACGAAATAGAAAATCTAGGCCTGGGTCTTAACAAGCTGATGCTGATTTCTATATTCATACTCGAGAGATTCCGATATGTGTATTGACATAATACACACTGTGGGATCAACTGTTGTACATTTTCTGTATTTAATGTGGTTTGTGCCCTGGATTTCTCTTTCACATCGACTAGAGTAGCTTAGCCATTCGACTAAAGGAAGAGGGGTGAAGGTTTAAAACCAGTAAAACAAACTTGCCAAATTCAACTAACGTCACAGCCATTTGCTATTGCGGAATCTATTTGCCATCCTACAAAAAACTAGTCAACTCGATCTTGTTTACTCTCAACTAAAATTCAAGTTCGGTATTAGGCTCACCAGTCAACTGACCACAACAGATTTGGTACATACGGATAACTTAAAGACTTATAGCTTCAGGTCCACGGACGGCACTAATTGAGCAACACCTCAAGAAGTTGGAGTTATGCAACATTTTTGAACAACAACCCTATTTGCATTATTGCTCTGCTTGCTAATTCCCTCTGTACTAAGCACACTAACCTAAGGTTCTGCAAACTGCTTTGCTTTTTTTTTTTTTTTTTTTTTTTTTTTTTTTTTTTTTTTTTTAAATAATTATTACAAATTTGCTAATTTGGTGCAACGGGCAATCCATTCTCACTCTATGTAGCTATCTGCAGCCCGGGTTTTAAGTTTTATTACTGACTTGGCACTTACGGCAACAGAAGATCGCACCAAATGTAATCCAAGCTTCTGACTGGTCTGGGACCAGGGTACATGCGTGCTACCAATAGTAGCAGACCCAAGTATCCTTTTAGTTCTTTGAGAATATAACTACTATCGGACATCTGAATTGGACTAAGATTATGATAGCTTTTAACTGTATAAAGATTTGATTTTGAAAAAAGATGTCTTAATGGATATCTAGAATTTCATTTGCTTTGAAGAATCTCAAATAAGAAAAATGTGGATTAGAAAACAATCTTTTAACCACACGCAACTTGAGACAATAACCTTGTTTTGAACAAACAACCACAAACCTATATAATCATATCTGATCAAAATGATAATTCCAATTCAGTATTAATATATATATATTTTCGCTGGTAGATATAACCAACAATCTGTGACAGATTGTGGGGTAATCCAATTTCTATCCGGTGTTGCTATGTGAAAAAAAAAAAAAAAATTGACACCAGTAATTTTTTTTACTGAAGTGAATCTAAAACACGATCGTGATCTTTGAAGTAAAAACTAAACGCAACATTAATATTTCAGCTCGTACAATAATATTTTAAGTGGCCGACTTTAGTGACGTCTAAAGTGAAAGGACCTAAATTACTTGACAAGTTCTTGGTCATTCATTTGAAAGAATGGTTATTTAGGGTCTACTATATAATTTTATATACCAAATGAAATCACTTGCCTGAGCTTGATTTGTATTGCGCCTGTACTCATGGCCGCGAAAATTTAATGATACCCATAAATGTTTATGTATAATCTCTGAGTGTTATATGAAAAATACACACTAGAAGCCCCTCGAGTTCCCTAGTACCCCGGGCGATGTGGAGCGCATGTACCCGTCTGCACGAAAACTGAGAAACCCAGAAAGTCTCCCATGAGCCGCGAGGCTACCCCATAGAGAGACACCGACAAGTCAAACAAGAGAAAGCGCATAGGCCATAATACTTTAGAAAAAGTAATTTCCAGACGGGGTTGATTGCCGAGCGAAATTATTGCTATGAGTAAGTGCCCGGCTGAAAACGGTTGAACTGCGCATTCCCCAGATCTCAAATTCCCAAGTTCTTGTTTTAATACCAATAAGAGTCTTGGTGCGGCGGTAAAGTTCTAAGGCTTTTTACCGCACCTTCTTCGCTAACGGCTCCCTTGATCAGAGCAGTTCTGTAAGGCTGACTTTTTTTTGATCTATAGTATTTATCCATGGAAAATCCGGCATCATTGAATACTGAAATTCATGGAACAAGTTGAAAGTGCTGCTTTGTCAGTCTCTATGAGATGATTCGTTTTAGAAAAATAAAAAGGATGTCTTCAAGATTGCAGACTGGCTTTTAGGGACTCGGAAAAATTGTTTGATTTCAACCTTTAATTATATCGATGAGGTGAAAGTCGGATGTTGAGAGCCGAGACTGTCTTGATGCCCCAAATCACCTGCAAGAATGACTTTCTACATAGGTTAGAACAGATAAATATACTTGACAAGAGATGAATTTTATTGTCAATACTAAGAGAAGGAAATATAGGTCGCCGGGATCGTCGTAGTTTTGCTATTGATTTTATCAAATATAAGACATAAGAGTTATTACATAAACATACATAATTGCTCATACGTTTGTGCACTTATGCAGAAACGCGTCGTCTTGAAAACAAAAGGCCTACACCTTCAACCTCTCACCTTTTTTTTCCATTTATTCTCTATGCGTTGCCCTTTCGCTATATATTAATCACGGTTTTTAAACGTCCACAATGGTCAAGCGAAGAAGTACCTCGACACGCGAGGCTCAGAAAAAAACCAAAATTTCGGTAAGTGCTGTCCAACTCTTTTAAATGCACTGTGTTCGGCAATGCCCGCCCCTAGCATGAGCGATACCAGTTCTCTTGCCGTCGAGAAAACAAAACAAATTTCTAACGCGTCGTTTTAGAAAACGCAATGCCAATTAATCCTTGGAAAAATAAATGACCTCGACAAGCTTACGGTTGAACCGTTTTTGTACCTGCCAACGAAAAAACAGTTCCCCGATTATTACAAACTCATTAAAAAGCCAATATCACTTAACGAGATTAAAGAGAAAGACAGCGATGATCTGCGAGAGCTTTTTGAGGACTTCAAATGCATGTATCACAATGCCGCTGAGTATAATGAGGACGGTACAGAGATTGTGCTTGACGCACGGACAATATTTAAGGTTGTCGAAGACTATATACTAGCTGTGCTAAGCGAGAACAGGGAGGAAACTGAGGCCTACCTACGGGAGCTAGAAGAAAATCAAAATCGAATTCTGAACGAGCTCACTGTTTACCATCAGGGCCGACGTATGGTAACGGGGTTTCTAAAGGATTTTGAAGGCACAGATGTGTCAATAGAGAGCATCCGAAGTAATGTAGACTTAGGCAACATTCGGACGCCTGCCCGTCTTCTCGAGCACCTCCAGCAACTGATCAGTGCCGTGACAGAAAAGAATGCTAGTGATAGCACCGTCATGAAGGACTGTGGCATCTTTGAGCGAGGATGTGAAGTCAAAATAGAGCGGCTGCAAAAGCAGCTGCCGGTGCTGCCGGATCAGTTTTACTTTGACAAGCGGATTGAAAAAATCCAGCGAGAGGAATTTCCGGATTTTACCAGTGATGAGCTGGAAAAACTTGAACAAGAGCTGAAATCGGCTAACGACGCAGCGGCGCTTGCGTCCACGAAAACGAGTGAAGACGTTAAGGATACTGCCGATGAGCAGGAACGTGGAGCAGGGCCTATCAAGAAAACTGAAAACGGCAGTGCCACGCCGGTGGCACCCTCGCCCCAACCCGCGGCGGCCGAAGCGGCAGCAACAGCAACAGCCATTCAGCTACCTCAGAGAGTGCCGGATGACCCCAAACACCTTTACCATCACAACGTCAAGACTGCGCGCAGCCTGTTTACTCAGGTCAGCATCACATCCGTGATTCCAGCGACATCCAAGTACCATTTGCAAAAGGGGCCTCCACCGCCTGCATTATCAAATCTCTTTCAGGTATCCTTTCCTCTTGCCAAATCCAGCTACGCTATGCAGTCCTTTTCGTTTGTGCTCCCTTCGTACCACCGAGCGCTCAACTTTACAACGCTGCTGGACGCTTCACTGAACAACCGCTACTACAACCTGACGCTCTCTCACAACCTGGCGTTTGTGAAGCCGTTTTCAGTGTCAACGGCATCACCGTGGGCAGACCCCACAAAGGCGATTGTAAGCAAGTACGAAGTGGCCCTGGGCAAAGGACTCAACGGGATTGAGCTGACGGTGAGCGCGAGCAAGGAGGTCATCACCAAGAAGCGGGCAGCAAGTCTTCATACTGCGCTCCAGTCAGCGGACTCGCAGATCCTGGAGAAGATTACGTTTTGGGTGTATGTGAGCGACCGTTGAAAAATTTCCTTTCCAATAAAAGACCAATAGAAAAATTTCTAATTATTCATTTTTTAATATATTCTAACATTTCAACATCCGGACTTTTTTTTGCACTCTGCTCGAGTTTGACATTTTCGTGCATGTGTGAAAGGTCGCTCCGCCAAATTTGGGTTTGGGCAGCGGCAGGTTTTTGTCCCAAATGCCTTCGGGGCAGCGCGGCAACTGCAAAAAATTTTTTTTATTTTAATTTTTTTTAATTTTTTTTTTTTAGGGGACCAAACCATTTAAATACTCCGGAATATCACGCCGTTGCGATCTCGACAACCGTTTCCTGCTCGTTATTTGCATCTCCCCACACTTCTCCCCGTCTTATTCCACTGCAGTCCCTCTTCCCAGACGCACATATCATCTGCACCCATAATGGTCAACAGTAGTTCCAACTCCATCAAGCTGCTTGCGGGTAACTCCCACCCCGAGCTGGCCAAGGCCGTGGCCTCGCGCCTGGGTCTTGAGCTCAGCAGAATTGCTGTGTCACAGTACGCCAACCAGGAGACTTCCGTGACCATCGGTGAGTCTGTCAGAGATGAGGACGTTTTCATTATCCAGACCGGCTGTGGCGAGGTCAACGACTACCTCATGGAACTGCTCATCATGATCCATGCATGCAAGACTGCCAGCGCGCGTAGAATCACCGCCGTGATCCCCAACTTCCCCTACGCCCGTCAGGACAAGAAGGACAAGTCGCGTGCGCCCATCACTGCTAAGCTCATGGCTAACATGTTGCAGACGGCTGGCTGCAACCATGTCATCACCATGGACTTGCATGCAAGCCAGATTCAGGGCTTTTTCGACGTGCCGGTTGACAACTTGTACGCGGAGCCCTCGACGCTTAATTACATTCGTCAGAACATTGACTACAAGAACGCCATTATTGTATCTCCCGATGCTGGTGGTGCCAAGCGTGCTGCTTCACTTGCTGATAAGCTTGACCTCAACTTTGCCCTGATCCACAAGGAGCGCCAAAAGGCCAATGAGGTGTCGAGAATGGTCCTCGTTGGTGACGTTCAGGACAAGATTTGCATTTTGGTCGATGATATGGCCGACACGTGTGGTACGCTGGTCAAAGCGGCCGACACCTTAATATCCAATGGCGCCAAGTCGGTCATTGCGCTGGTCACGCATGGTATCTTCTCTGGCGCGGCGGTCGAGCGTATCAACAACTCGCCGCTTGAGCGCGTTGTTTGTTCCAACACTGTTCCCCATGATGCCATGCAGCAGGTCTGCCCCAAGCTCGACCATATTGACATTTCCCCAACGCTGGCCGAGTCAATCAGACGTTTGCACAATGGTGAGAGTGTTTCATACTTGTTTACCCACGCTCCCATCTAAACCATCGCCTCCCCCGGACCCGTTCGAGATTTCCGAGATAAAATAATAATATTAATACTAATCAAAATCAAAAACCAAAATATATAAAACCAAAGATAAACTAGACTCAAAACTAAAGACTTAAAAATAAAGACTCAAAAATAAAACAAACAAACAAACAAAAAAGAGGATCTGTGCTCATAACGTACGGTGTAAAAATCTATCTGTAAAACTGGATACTACCATTCGTGCTTCATGTCGCCAAAGGGCTTGCTCACATTGAGTTCCTGGACCAAACCATTCACATTACCAAGATACTTGCCTAGAATGTTGCGTTTCTCCTCGGCCGTGCGCCGTAGGTTAAGATCATTAGGCTGATGTGCCGGCAACGGTTTTTTCTGGGTTTCGGGCACCAAATAAAAAAACCAAAATTCCAAAATCCGCAATTTGACATCTTTGGGGGTCTCTTTCATTTTAAACAGGCGGGAAATGACCTCTAACCCACCCATCAATTCGAACCGCCGGATTGAGCGGACCTCGCGCACCATGCCGGAAACGAGCGTGTTGACAACAGCAATGTGCACATTGCCGTCGAGATCGGGGGTAAGGAGGTCGAGGAAAAGTGCCATGGTACTTTCCGCCGAGAGCAGGTTGCGGCTTTGATGGTGCAGCAAGAAAAGGCCCTGGAGTAGCTCAAGCACGTAGACTGTTAGGTCGGCGCTGCTGCTACTGCTGTTGTGGTTATGGCTGTTTGTGGCACTTGTGCCAAACCGCTCGTGATCGTCAGCAAACGCGACCGTGGCCAAACACGTAATGAGCTTTGTGGCCACATTATACTGAAAGCCATCCTGAAGCCGAATGAATTCGAGATAAAGCTCATTGTTTGCAAGGGTTTGTGCCGCATGCGGGCGGTGCTTACTCTGCAGTTGTTGTTGTGATTGTTGTTGTTGTGATTGTTGTTGTTGTTGCTGCTGCTGCTGTCGCGTAGGCGGCTTGAGACAGATTTGAGCAAGCAAGTAGTCAAGCTGATCCAGCCCCGCAGCAATAGTTGAGGGCGAGTCAAGCAGCGACACGATTGATTTTAGTGAGCTCTCCATGGCATGTGTGTGTAATCTGTTGCTGGGGTTGGATCGTGGTAACGATAGACTAAATCGAGATGGAGGGAAACAGCAACTAAAAATAGGTACAATTTATAAAATAAAAAAAGGTTCACAGCGTCAATGGGTTGGTGGAAATGCCTGATTAACGAAGAAGCAGTAACTGGGAAAACTGGCACAAAAGGGCTCTGGGGATGCAAGAGAGGAAACGGAGTGTTTTTGTTTTTATGTGTGAAACTTATGGAATAAAACCTTAGACTTGTGCTTTAAGAAAAAAGTAAAAAAAAGAGTTTAATGCATTTGGTAAATAGTTCAAGTGATATAGTTTATATTTGGAAGTTCAAGTGTCAAGTTTGTAAATTTGAACAAAAAGATATGATACAATACTCAAGACATAAAGCTTGAGACATATATAGCATGTAAACTATTTACCAGCAAGCAGTTAATCCAAGACTTTGAGTGTTACTAACAGCTTCATTAAAAAAAAAAAAATAACAGCAATAAAATTCATTTATAGATATGATTCTCGATTAATTAATAACAACATCATCATCATCAAAAAAAAAAAAAAAAGTTGTGTTTTTATGCAATAAGATGTTATTATCCACCAATTTTTTTTGAGTCGATCACCCCTATCCTGAACTATGAAAAAATTCCTCGAGTAGATCTGTTTCTGCTGACTGACCCCGAGATCAAAACTCTTATCGTCACGTGGAGATAGCTACAATGAAGGAAAAAAGGCTTCTTATGCCTCACTGTGCCGACACACCAACCCTTCCTCTTCCATTGTTAGGAGAATCCAGGGAGGGAATGTGTGTAAGTGTGAGAAATAGATTATTACTATAGTATAAACTTGACAAATTGGTATTTGGTGTGAATAGTATTATATTTAGTCGTGTATTGATTGACCCCAGATCTAAGCAAGTAACCTACAAAAGTCTATTGTGCTTTCCTTTCCCTCTCTCCCCTGCTCATGCTGCCGATCAGTGCATGACTGCCTGGGCCTAGAAGCTGAAGAGAAGAAAGGAAAAAAAAACAAAATAAAAACAAAAAGCTTACTGTTTGCTATATTGTCAGTACTTGCGCGCTCCCGCATGCCCATGCCAGCAACACGAGAGAGTGTGTGTGACGAGTAGACACAATCACTTGGGCAAAGGGAAAATAAAATGCCTTCAAATATAGTCAACAAAATACTTTATATATATTTTACTGTTGTAAAAAGTTAAAACTTAAGCTTTAACCCGTTGTGAATTATCACTTTCCGACGTTTTTTTACTTGAAAAAGATGTTTTTATTAGGAGGTCTCTTACTGATTGACAGTTTGGGACGAGAATTCTCAGTCAATCCGGGCAGTGGCGAGGTGATATGGCATTTAAGGCGAAAGCTGGTTGAGAGAAATTTCTGCAGAACATCAGTCTTTATAGTGGTCTAAATTATTTTTTTTATTAGATAGATAGATAGATAGATAGATGGATAGATAATCAATTCATTGTCTTTACATCAAATAGTTTAGATAGATAGAAAATCTGTTTATTGTCCTAATATCTAGAAGTTACATAACAAAAATAA
>JAKUCA010000747.1:0-10042 GCA_030567025.1 Geotrichum europaeum | reverse complement strand
TTTTTTTTTTTTTTTTTTTTTTTTTTTTTTTTTTTTTTTTTTTTTTTTTTGTATTCTTTTTTGTTGGTTTTTATGTACGTGATCATTAACATTGCAAGAAAAATAAACGCCTTAGTTAATCATCTCCTTGACAAGATTACATTGGATTGAATTTGAAAAAAAGAGAAAAATAAATTACATAAAAAAAATATTACTGTTAAAACACATTACATAGCCCCGCTATCAGTTCAGACACGGAAGGAAAGAATAAAGTTCTTTAGTTTCAGCCACCAAATGTTGGCGCTGTTGGAAGCAATTTGAATCTGGTCAGTAAAGTAGTGGTAGTAACCACAGACACCCTTGTGCGCCGCCTGGGCGTTAGCGACAGTGGCATCAGCCTGTGAGCGTGCCGAATCGACAAGGCTATTGAGATAAGCCGAGGCACTCTCTACAAGCTCGTCCTTGGTACCGGCGGCGGCCTGGCCTTGCTCAGTGAGCCATTCCTTCAAGTCTGCAGTCGACCAGCCGTTGAAGTAATCAGTGTGCTTAGTAGGGAAAATGGTGTCAGCAATAGATGTTTTCTTTGACGCCGGTGTTGCCTTGTCCTTGAGGTACTGCAACAACCTCTTGCCTCTGTCAGTCTGCGTATTAAGCACCTGCTGGAGGTGCGAATAGCCGGCCTCGGGCCAGAGGTTGTAAGCGGCATCACTGATAGAGTCATAACTGCTCTTAACCGCGTCAGAGGCCTTGGAAAGGAATGGCGAAGCCTGGGTTTTCTTGTAGGCAATATAAGTGTCAATATCGTCCTTTAGCGTTTGCGCATTATCCTCGGCAATCTTGACGAGATCATCCTTGGTCCATTTCTTGTGCTTGGCAGAGGGCAGCAGCTCGTGGCTGTTGAGCCAGGACTCAAGTTCGGCCTGCGACCACTGTTTAAACACATCGCGCTTGATTTCACCAGACTTGTCAAAGATATCGCGGCTATCGACCTTAAGTTTGGTCAGTACATCAACAAGCTTGTCCTGGCCCTCGTAGTAAATTGAGCGAAGGTTCTTGCGAAGAGTGGCAACAAGTACTGTTCTGTCGGCATTGTCGGGGAACGAAATGGAATGTGTAGTAAGCAGCTCCTTGAGATCTTCGGTGGATAAATTCTTAAAAAAGTCAGATCTGGGATAATAGCCCTTCTTAGATGTGCCGTAGATGGCATTGGCAGTCTTATCGGAAAGCTCTTGAGCTTCCTTGACAAGGTCTGAGTGCGAAACCGAATCTAAAACTTTCTCAGTGTTGGATTGACCAGTTTTAATCCTACCGACAAGTTTGGCAAGCTCAGACTTGCTCCAGTAACGATAGGCCCAGCTAGAGATATCGTCGTAGGTATCACTAGCGTCGGTCCAGTACTTGTCAATGTTGGCGACAATATCGTCTTTAGACTCTTCGACGTCATGGTGGAATTTGTCCTTGCCTTCGGCAACAGTGTCAAAACCGCTGGCCACCTTCTTCTTGGCATAAAATTTGAGGTCATTGAGTGACCATTGTGAGTAAGGCTTGGTATAAATGTCCCATTCAGCGTAGGCCTTGTTGGCGAGATCCTGTGGGGTATCCTTGTCTGTAAACGGGACGTTGAAGTCGGAAAGGAACTCCTTAAGTGAGTTTGTGTCCCAACTGGAAAGGATTTCCATACCGGAGGATGCAGCAGCAGCAGCAGTGGCAACCAAGGTTGCGGGGAGTAGCAACGCGTTAAATCTCATAATAATCAGAAAGAGTCTAGAAAAAAATTGCGGAACTGTGAAAATATAGTATTAGCTTGGCTATGGGTGCAATGTAGACAGCTACAGGAATTTTGTAAAAAAAAAAAAAAAAAAGGAAAGAAATTACAGAGCCAGGGCAAAGTATTTATAAAATTTTGAGATATTATACTCTTACGGTCTGTCGGATGATGATGGTGATGTTTTTAATTACAATTAATGCTTGGGTTGCTATTAAGTTCGGTTTTGGGTAGTTTTACGTCGAGCAAAAAGGCATATCCGAAAGGACCAGATGCAGAACACTCAAGAATTGCCACGTACGGCGGGATTCGGAAAGGGACCTACTTGTGCTAACACGCTTGTTCCTATGGTCGTCGTTAGGCTCTCAATGGGTTCTCGTTAGTTCCTGCTTTTGCGTATTTGGTATAAAATACTACGCCATTTTGTTGGCAGAAGCGTTCCTCTTTCTTTCTTCATAAGGTTAACCAAGACCGTTCAGTTAAACTCTGTAGTATGTTTTTTGTTTGTTTTTCTCCCTTCTTGTACTCGTGGGTGCTGTGCTTGTGGATGATGGTATCTTTGTGGGCTCAACCCAGAAACCTCTGGGGAAGTGCTCATTAAAAAGTCAAAATTGGGCACCGTGATCATAACCGGAATTTTGCCTTTTTGCTGTTGTTTTTTTATTTCTTCTCTAGGCCTCTCGCCGCTTCTTTCTAGTAAGTGGCCAACAACTCAGTATAAAAAAATTGACAGTAGAAAAAAACCATATTTGGATTCGCTTGTGATACATGATCTTCGTAAATGTCTTGCCCTACCAACGATGTTGTGGTTGCAGCCAGCGGGGCCAATGGCCCGTAGTTTTCTGAATATCTGTTTGGCCGTTGCTATCGCGATCAAATTGTTCTCATAGCCATATATAAATGTTTATTTACCCCATGGCGCCACCCACTCAACCTTGTATTTAGAAGAAGAGCTGGAGGATTTTAAATCATGACCAGCACCTACGTCTAAACTTTTTTAAAAAGGTGAAATGTTTATCCAGACCCTCTTGTGATTGGCCTTGGCTTCTCTACCTTTTAATCATTTTAGGTTTTATTTTAATGTCATCGCTGTCATAGCGGCAGTCAACTGGACAACAGCTGGAACGGGTTTGAGTTTACGTGCAAACCTTCCTGCAACATCAAGTTTATTTACAAACAAACAAAAAATCATTCTTCCTTCAAAAGTATAATGTAAATACATGGAGACATTTGTCATCGCAATATTTCACACAATACCACTTGGTTATTAACTAAAAAAAAAAAAAAAAAAAAAAAATAGAGAATTTTACTGTGAAGTTTATTTAAAAAAAAAAAAAAAAAATTTTAAAAAAAAAAAAAAAAAAAAAAAAAAAAAACACATTTAACTCTGAAACATTTATTTCGATGCAAACTGGCCATGCGTACGGCTAACAGAAGGGGAGGTTTCAATATTTGATGACGCCAATTCCTTCGTGAACTCAGTCCGTGGGTCAAGCAAAAACCTCCAAAATCAACACTGTAGTGTTAAAATTTAGCGACTAAATCTGACACTGTCGATAAGATGAATGTAAAAAGTAAAAGCAGAAAATATAAGAAGTACAAAATTAATGATATATTGCGTTATAGAAGAAAAGAAGAGAAATTGTACATACAGAAAAATACTGATAATTATATACTTGAGATGTTCTGTAGTTTTATCAAAAAGGTAAATCGCAATCAAAACCTCAATCTTATCAAAAGATATGGGTTAGAAGATTATTTGCACTGGCACACCTGGCTCTGAAACTGGTGGCACGACTGAAACTCCAACATGTAGTTTGTATATTCCAGTTGGATATAGTTTCAATAGACGGATACAAATGCAGCGTCACAAAAAGCTTTCTGTTAATTCTTGTGCAACAATTTCACTCAGCTTTCCTGACACCTAAAAAAATCTTTGGCTCTCCAGTTTTACTTCAACTTTTTTTTTTATCCAATTTAATGCTTACGACTTAATTTATAAACTTGAGTTTAAAACGCGCATTACGTAATGACCTATATTCTCATAGAACGCCATCACTGACATTTTTGTCAAAACAAGTAAACTGATCTTAGAACTCCATACTTTCACTTTATTTTTCTAGTTTACTCGAGACAGCTGAGAAAACACACATATACACATTAATTACCATTTTTTTTTAAAAATGTCCATTCCTCGTGGAAAACTGATTCTTATCGAGGGTCTGGATAGATCTGGCAAGTCAACGCAATGCGACCGCCTCACCGCCACGCTCGGGGCCAACACCGTGCTGGTCAAGTTCCCAGACCGCACTACGCCAATTGGTCACCAGATCAATGCTTACTTGACATCATCCTCTGATGCCAAAAATGATAGTCTTGAGTCAATGCATTTGCTATTTTCGGCCAATCGCTGGGAGCTTGCCTCGACCATTAAAGCCCACCTTACCGCGGGTCGTGACGTGGTGCTGGATCGGTACGTTTACTCGGGCATTGCATATTCCTATGTTGCATCACGAGCATCGCCAAAACGCCAGCCGTTGTCGCTGGATTGGTTGCAAGCGCCAGACCTGGGGCTTTTGAAACCAGATGTGTTTTTTTTCCTTAATGTGTCAGAGGAGGAGCAAGTCCGGCGCGCTGGGTTTGGTGAGGAACGTTATGAAAAGCGCGAGTTTCAACGCAGCGTTGCTGATATCTTCCACAAAATTCTGCCCAAGGGGGATGAAACTTTTCACTTGGTTGATGCTGACAAGTCGCTCGATGAAATATCGAGTGTCATATATGAAACCGTTACAGCGGCACCGCAACCGGGCGATTTTCAATACTACATCAAGATCGTCTAAACTGTTGATATGAAATGACAATGACAATAATGAGAATAATAATAAAAGAAAAACACTAGATTATATAACTAATTACAACGCATTTTTTTTAGTCAAATAATCAAATCTACTGTAGGTGTATCCAATAAATGGCAAATCAACTCTAGCGTCGTTAGATGCTGGTGTTTCGCCGGTCTGGGCCATAGCGGGCGGGCCGTCGGGAATCTGATCAAGCTCCTCGGTGGAGAAGTAAGAGGTATCTGTGATTGACGATAACTTGGGCACAAATGGCGCGCTAAATTCTCTAATGCCATCCCAGTCAACACCCCTGAAAAAGGGATGTCTTTTAATTTCCTCAGCACCACCGACACGGCCAATTCTGTTGTCAGCCGAAGTCAGGAACCGCCTGATCAGATCTTCACTCTCAGCAGAAAGATGGATATCGTTAGGAAACTCTAGGTTATCTTGCCAGTGAACAATCTTTTGATACGTTTCCTGGGGAGTTTCAGAGCAGAAAGGAGGCCAGCCCACCAAACATTCAAACATGATTGCGCCAAGTGACCACCAGTCACACTCCTGACCGTAGCCTTGATGCACAAAAATCTCAGGAGCAATGTAATCTGGGGTGCCCACGGTCGAGTAAGCCATCAACCGTCTCGACCGGCGCCAGGTAGAAATCTGCTGTCTATTTGAAATTGTCAGATTAATGGTGTCAACCTGCATACTGTTTCTCTGATTAGGTTGAGGATCCCGGTCCAACAACTTGCGATAATAGCTGCTGTCATGCTGTTTATGGAGGCCAGTGGAAAGGCCAAAGTCGGACATTTTGATGTGACCTGTTTTGTCAATCAAGATGTTATCAGGCTTGATGTCACGATGGATGAAACCCAGCTTGTGGATGGCCTCAATTGCAAGTACGCACTCAGCAATATAGAATCTGGTAATATCTTCGGAAAACACGTCGTATTTGATAAGCATAGTCATCAAATCACCACCGGGCAAAAACTCCATAATTAAATAGAGGTATTGCGGGTCCTGGAAAGAGTAGTACAACGCAACAACCCATGGAGAATCTGCCCCGGCAAGAACATCTCTCTCTGCCTTGACATGAGCCAATTGATCTTTCTTGTACATTTCCGACTTTAATAACGTTTTCATAGCATAGATCTTGCCGGTGTCACGCTTTTGAACCAGTCTGACCTCACCAAAAGCACCCTTGCCAATAACCTTGACAGTGATAAAATCGTCCAAACTAAGCTTAGTTCTTCGTAACCGCAAAAAGTTGCTTTCTTTTTTGCCTAAAGATGCAAGGGTTCGATTCTTGCGTTCCTCAGAGCCACGTTCCTGGGCAAGGTTCTGCTCAGCAAGAACCCTTCTCTGATTGCGCTCAACGGCGTGGGCAACGTTGACTTGAAAGAAATGCTCAATTTTAGCTTTGACAGCATTGGCCTTTTCCTGGGTTGCAGCAGAGAACTGTTCAGGATGACGCTCAAACATGACATAATCAGCACTATTACTACCACTAGCAGATGAATCGACACGGATCGCCGGAGGCTGTTGAGACTGTTGAGACTGTGGCGGTTGTTGCTGTTGTTGCTGCTGGTATTGGAGCATTTGCTGTTGCTGCTGCTGAGGTTGTTGCTGCTGGAGTTGCTGTTGTTGCTGTTGAATCAACATCTGCTGCTCATGTAAATGCTGAGGGGAGTAATACATTTGCTGATTTGAATAGCCCTGAGCAATTCGCTGATTAGTGAGAACAGCGGCTTGAGAGGGAGTCGGAAGTTGAAGAAAGGGGGGTTGTCTACTTGAGTTAGAAGAATTGGAGTAGTACTGAGAATAGGGGGACTGCTGGCCAGCATTGGAGTAATATTGTGGGGAATTCGGGTTAGAATGCTGTTGTTGCTGCGGCTGCTGTTGCTGTTGCTGCTGCTGCTGCTGGTAGAAAAACCCCGAGGAGTTTGCACCCTGTTGCTGAGAATACATAGGGATCTAGATGACTAGTAAGACCTAAAATGTGGAGACTCTTATAGATGGTGACTGGAGGCGAGATGACGATGGGGAAAGGAAAAGAGAAAGAAAAGAAGAGAAAATTTAAGGAGAAAAGAAAAGGAGGCATAAAGTCATGTGACCACATATCTACAATCATGCGAGAAGTAGTGGGTATACGCCCTCAAGGAAAAAAAAAAAAGCCATATGATTGCCCAGAGTCTGAGACTCTATTTATATAATCCATGAACAATCAAGGTAAAAAAAAAAAAAAAAATAATTGTCTGACACGGATCAATGTCATATCAAACTAAGATAAATGATGTTGGAAACTTTTGTGGGCTAAGATTAGTATGAAGATGCAGCTTTTAAAACCATGGTGATTGAAACTTAACAGAGCCAGCACATCCGAAACGACGTACAGGCGTGTCAGGCCTGTGGCTCCCACCTGAACAATTGAAACTCCAACAGGAATTCTTGCTGAAAAATCTTGTTTATAGACAGATAGAAACAAAATAAAATGATTTTTTTTTTTTCAACAATGTCTTAAGAATAGCAGCTTCTATACTCAAATTAAAGAATTTGGTTAAATATCTGGTGTAGGGCTCAACTTTAGAGGATGGAAATGGCCGATAAAGATTAACCCCATAATTTTAAAATCATGAAATATTGAAAGGAGACAGTTTACAAATACCATCAGTAGAAAGCTCGAGTAAATCAAATACTGGTTTGTTGTTTTAATATCTAGCAGTTAATCAATTGAATTAGCAAAAGAATCTACAAAAGAAATTCTTCTTAAGGAAAACTTATTTTAACCATTTGACAAGACAACGCATGTTAGAAGGTTAAGCATTCAAAGAGATCTTGTTCTTCCAGATCTATGCGTTAAAAAAAACCAGAGATATAGCACTCAAGAAAGTATTGCGAGAATTTTTTTTTTTTTAAAACCAAAAGACTATGTTTACTTTTTCATAATGTCTGAAATAAACGTGTCAATTACCAAACAAGTAACCTATTTATAGCCTGGTTAAATCTGTTAACGAGCTTTTAATGAGCCATGGCATGTTCTCAATTGGCCTGGACGTTCAATGACGGCTTGATTCAAGTTAAACTTCAGGTTTAGCAGAGTTATTTAGATATTAGAGTAATACCTCGGTGCCAGCGCATAGTTTGAAAATAGGCCAAGGTGCTAGCCCTAATACTCCAAGCACATCTAATCCTAACATAAGAAGGTAGTAGTAAATATTTTGAGTGTAGGACCGTCAGCTCGGGTCCAGATCATTACCAATAAATTTCTACTTGTGAAATAGAGACCACGTCCTTTGAATGTGAAAATTCCAAGAGAGGAAATTAAAGAGACAGTGTATTGTTTGTTTGCTTGTTTTAGTTTTCATTCTAGACTAAACATCAAGTTTCAAGGTATAATAGTTATGGCAGACTCGGAGAGGACAAAAGGCTGAATGCAAAGAAGATAAAAGCTCTATTTGGCCTCTTTTTCAACAAACTTTCTTCGGGCCCGAAGGATCATCTCTTCACGCTGTTTCTTTAGTTGTTTTTCACGCTCTTCTTTTTTCTGACTCCACTTTATCTTAACTGGCTCTTCAATCTCAGAGGTACCATTTTCAATTTTATCCTCCAAATTGTATTTTTCAATCAGACTGGGTGCTTTGGGCAGTTCCACATTGTGGGCACTAGCCTCGTTATTATCGGCGACTCTAAGTGTAGCTCCTGCTTGCGGGATGCCGGCAGCGGCGGGAGGCTGCTGGCCTGGCGGGAAGGGGAGTGTGCCTTCGGCTAGGAACTGATCTACAGTCGCCTCGATGTTGCCGTTGTTGCTCTCTAGGCTATATCTAATCTGTTCCGTCGTCAAGTTGGGCGCCATTGACTGCACAATCTCAATCATCCCTGGTGTAACCTCTCTAAAAGTGACAGGCTGCAGATTGCGCCGCGTATTCTGCTGCTGAGGTTGTTGAGCGTTGCCAGCATCACCAGCGTCGGGGTTGGCAGGCTCACTGTTGATAAACCACCGGATCACGACAAAGGCAACGACCACAGTAAAAAAAAAGGTAATGGTATTGGAGTCACTCATGATTTTCTGTTTGGTGGATCCAAATAGCATGTTTACAATACCAGATTAGTGCTTGTAGGAAAAGCGGGAAGAAGAAAAATAAGGTCTGGGAGAAGAAACGAAAGGGAAGACACAATCATGATCAAAATTTTGGGGGAGAGCAGGGTTTTGAGAGAGCTAGACGTAAATGTCACGTGAGTCAAATATATGCAAGATTGAAAGCGCCGGCATTGTGAATTTTCTGCGTCTTCTTCCATCTTCATTCCCTTTTTTTTTTTTTTTTTTAGACAAGTAGTCTCTTCAGTTTAATTTTATTTCCCCTCATAGTAATGGCAAATCCTCGGTCTAACAGAAACAGTAACGCCAACGGTAGCGACAAGCCGTCAAAATCGCGGGCGCCAAAGCCCACATCGACGCCAACACTCGTACCGCAACAGCAGCCTGTTACTAGCTCGCAACAGCACGCTGACTCTGACGATTTTGCGCGTATTGACGATCTGCCTGTTGAGACTCTGCGTAAATACCGTGAGGTCCATAAACTTGAGAACCAAGTCTCTTCCGCCCTGTCGCACAACGGCTATCTTCTTCGCAATAATAGCACCAGCATCGCTAAACGCACCTTCACGGCCAAGCACACCAACCGCGTCTCAAAACACGAGCTTGCCGCCGTAGTGAAACGCAATTTCAACCAGCAGACTGTACGTGAAAGCGAAGTTATTGTGGATTTTATTTATTCAGTCAACAAGCAAGGTAAATGGTGGCCAAAGAACTCTATGATTGTTATTCATTTCTAACTACAGTATTTTTTTTTTTTTAGACGATGCCTTTAAGTTTCAGTTTACGCCATGATACTTAAAACTTTGTGTTTTTGTAATGATTATGTAATGACTGTCAGTATGATTATGTTTTAAAAGGACCTTGTGTCATTGATACTAAGATTGATTTTTAATATTTCACATTTTTTTATTGAGACTTTTACACCTGGTTAGATAGATAGATAATCAGTTTATTGTTCTTAAATACACCTGTTTATGAATCTACACTACTTATCATTATCATTTGCGTAGTTTTTATTTATAACTTGATGGCCTTGAAAATCTTTCACTCTAGAAGATAGGGTTTTGGCAAGCCATGGAATTCAACTCTTGGATCTCATGGAAAAATATTTGCGACAATGAAGACAATGGCAAATTATTTATCTCATAAATTCCTTATTCAAACAATTGTTGCTTCCAGATCAAGTCTCTTTTTTTTTTTTCACTTGGTATTGTTGCATACTTCTTCATCAATTGATAAAGAGTATTTTTTTTTTTTTCAATCTCTGTACTTTCATATTACATTGGAGCTTCTAGATGTCGGGACAAAAAATTAATTTTTATTATTATTATTATTATTATTATTATTATTATTATTATTATTATTATT
>JAKUCA010000746.1:0-10044 GCA_030567025.1 Geotrichum europaeum | reverse complement strand
AAAGAAGTTGCGGTAAGGAGTCTAAGAACTTGACTACCGCACCAAGACCCTTCTTGGTATCTAGAAGAATCTTGGGATCAAGTTCCGGAGATTGACACTCAGTAAAACCTTAAAAAGCTGCTCTAAATAAAGACTGATGTTCTCCAGAAATTCCTCTTAACCAGCTTTCGCCCTTAATTGCCATAACACCTCGCCACTGCCCGTATTGAGATAAGACTTATAACATAAAATAAGCTTTTAGGTTTAATAAAAAAACAGCATAAAATTTAAGTAAATAAAACTTTTTAAAAAATAACAAAAAAAGCGACATGGCGCAGAGGAAGCGCACGGGGCTCATAACCCCGGGGTCACTGGATCGAAACCAGTTGTCGCTATTATTTTTAACTTTTCTATTTTTTTCAGTTACCAAAAAAAAAATATATATATATATATATTTTCCGTCCTTCTCTGTAATGCTCAGGGGCAATCAACTATAAATAAAAAATTATTTGACTTTGGTAAAGTTGATGAATGGGTCAGACCCGTTATATTCAAACCTTTGGCAACTTGTGAATCGCAGTGCAAAGCCAGGTCTAGCAAAAACACCCACAAAAGAAAAAGAAAAACAGAGGTTAAAAGTAAAGAAAATATACTACTAATAATAAAAAAAAACTGTTCATGAATAATTAAATACAAGAAAAAACTACAAAAAAAATAACAATCATTCATTTTATCATAAACATTTTGGCAAGCCTAGCCTGCGAGTTATTTTTACTCATAGCTGGAGGGCTAGTCCAAAGGAGACTTGCTTAGTTAGTAGCGGTAGTAGGGGATGGAGCAGTAAAGATGGGCTGTCCCAGTTTTGATCTACAGCGGTGGCGACGACTGGCGGGCCCAGCTAGTAATCCCAAAAAGGCTATTTTTTCTGCGAAGTGACTTGTTCAAACTGAATCGAATGCTATTTCCACTTTTTGGGCTGCGATCAGAAAGGGTAGTAGGGGTGGCAGCAGCGGTTGGTGACGCCGGAATGGCAAATGAATCACTACGGTGGCTGCTGCTAATACTGCTGCTGCGACTGGAAATGGAATGGGAGGTGGTTGTACTCAGTGAGGTCCTGTCGATGAAAGAATTGACTGTGGATGTCCTTGTCAACGGTTTGGATTGAAAAACAGTAGCAGATGACACGCTCCTCGGCCGTTCATCAGTCACAATTTTGTTATTGGTGATGTATATTTGCGACCGCTGCGCCTGCGACAACTCAAAGTCTAAGTTATCATGAATACTAATATCGCTGCTGCTAGTAGACATATATGCCATGTCTCTGATAAGAGATTTGTTTAAACTCAGACTGTCCGTGAGCTCTGCTAGTATTTTTTTGGGCACCTGCTGTTGATGCTGGGGTGAATGCTGGGGTTGAGGTTGCGGTTGGATTTTAGGCTTTGACTGAGGCTTGCAGATCTTTAGTTCTTCGTCGATGATCTTGTGTGCCTTGTGGTTTGCGCGCGAATTATTTTTAAAGTTGGCCAAAATTGGGTCTTCTTTGCCCGGGATGCGGCGAATATCAGAAAGAGTGAGGCCAAAAACGTTCGAGGTTGAATCAACAGCTACACGAAACCAATCGCGCTGGATAGCCAAGAACTGCACTAGGCACGTATCAATGATATCCTCCGTCATGCTAAAGAGAACTGGCAACTCGTTCTTGAGACGATTGTGCAGCCGCAGGAAATTGTCAGCGTTGGCCAGGGTGACAGAGTCAAGCTGCGATAAACTGTCTCCATCGGATGCTTCCAGGCGCTCCTTGTAGGTAACGTACTTTTGGTAAGCCTTATGATAGCGTTCGCGCAAAACAATTGTTTTACTTGTGTTGAAATAGCAAAGCCACATGTCGTTAAGAGGGTCAATTGCACCGTCCTCAACACGTCTCATTAACTTGTTTGTCGAGACATTTGCAGACGAAGATGTCGTGAACGGCAAGGCAAACATGGCAAACCGCCTATACATTTTATTTTTTGGAATCCTGGTCAAGATGTCTAAATCTTCCGACGCTGAAATCCAGTTGACCCATGAATGGGCTAGCGCGCTGTTCGCGTCAAAGTGTTTTTGAATTTGAAAAATGCTATTGCGGAGATACTTGATTAGATTCTTGACGTGACGCTGCTTGCGATCAAATTGGATAAGAAGAATCTCTAGCTCCTGGTCGCACCGGGGGTCAGTTTTCATTTGAGACATGACTGTATTGTAGTCACCAAGATGACTTGCCTCCTCCTGAAGCACCTCTTGCGGAAAGCTTTCAAAAGAAAAGGTCTTGGGCTCAATAGCGTTAATACGGTTGGCGGAATCCTGCATCTTTTCAATAGCCTCAGCCAGCAGTAAGTAGTCTGGGTGATCCTGTGGCGTGGCATCAAGCATGCTTTTGAGCAACAACGGGTATTTCATGAGTCTCTGAACCGGCTTAATAAGAAGCGCGTCCAAACTCCAGGCCTGCGTCTTGTCCTTCGATGCTTCTCTGCTTTCGAGTAGCCACTGATCAACCATTGGTGAGCCTTGTGTGTTAATTCTATAGAAAGTGTTGAGTTGAAATTCGCTTTGCGAGCAGTAAGTCTCATAAGTAGGTTCAAGGTTGGGAATGTATTCAAGCATGATCTGGCCAATGTGAGACTTGACATCCTTGAGCATATGGTTGGTGCTGACCGATTCAGAAGCCTCTGGTGGAGTCAGATCGCACTCAGTCAAGATGTACGCAGGGATGCACTCCTTGAGATGACTAACAAATCGCCTGGATAGCAGCAAGACCTGGTCTAAGTTTGTGAACAAAGCCTGTGCGTCGCGGTCGCTAACTAAATCGTGGTACGGCTCCTTCTGCAGCAGGCGATTGTAAATGTCAATGACAACAGCAATATCGGAGGTAAATGTCTCCTCAGTCTTAACGAGCTCTCTGATAAGATTGTACTTAGTGCGCAACCGCTTTTGGGTCTTGGAGCTATCCAACATGACCGAGTCGTCTGTAGCATTGTCTGGAAGATGTTAGTGACACAAGAACTATGATTGCAATGTTAATTTACTGTACTTACCAGGTGAATACTGATCGGATGGCACGGGCTGTTGCTTGTCAAAGCCGGAAAGCGAAACGTCGGCCACAGTGATAAAATTTGTTGTGCTGTCCACAGATAACGGCGAGGTCTGCGAAGTGGGTCGCGATAGCTGGAACGAGCAGATTGTTGAATTGGTGGTCGTTGAGTCGCAAGTTGAAAGCGACGACAAACTTGGTTTTTTGGTGCTGTGAGTATGCACCTCATGGTCTACAGGGTATCTCGAAGTTTGCAGCGAAATTTCCTGCAGGCACGGCTGCTGCTGCATAGCATGTTGATTCTGCATGTCTTGGTGTTGTTGCTGCAACAGGGGCCAGGTTGGCTCCTCTGCATGTGCTGGAATGTCGATTGAGTTTGAAATTTTGGTATCCTTTTTGACACTCAAGCTCACGGCGGTCTTGTCGTCAAAACAGTCGTCGAGGTCAAGAGCAATGCTTTTCTGGCGGACGTTGGTACATGGCGGCCGCATCTCTCCAGAGAGAATACTTGCGCGATTACCAAAGCTGCTGGGTGAGAGCTCATTCAGGGCGCGACTGCCCACGCTCTGCGGCCTGAAAGGCTTGGACAGACGGTTGCTAGACACCAGCGGCGAGCTTGCGTTAGCGTTAGAGACTGGATTAAAAAGTACAACGCCGTCGGACGTCTGGTGTAATTGGCGTGCCTGGCTTTGTGGGAAGAGCGGCGGAGGTGATGTCATGGGCCGTTTTGGGGGCAGCTTGGATAGCTTGAGAATATTAGTTGGACTGTCAAGCGACATCTGAATGTGTGCAATATCGTTCGAAAATAGCTGGTCCAGGGGTAATGTGTCTTGAAGAGGGGACATCTGACAAGATTGGGGATGCGGGAGGTCGGCAGTTAGAGAAGGAGTGCGTTTAGGCGAGGATGGTGCGGCAGTTACCATGATACGTGAAGATAGGCCATTAGACGAGAAGTTTGAGGGCTTGTGCCAGGATGCGCATTCGAGTTGTGAAAGTGAAAGTTTGAGATTAGGCAACTGGTTAAAGAACTGGCCGGGGGTGCCGTCGTTTATATAAGTTTCGGAATCTTCCTTACCGGCCGTGCTGGGAATCTGGATAGCAGCAACGGTGGTGACTGAGTTCTTTGTGGTTTGCTGCTGTTGATGCAGTTCTGCCATGTCAGAAAGCCCTGGTATTGTCTTTTGCGCATGGCTCTCGGGATCGCAGCTGGTACCTGGGCGATGGCATTGAAGATCCCACGATGGTTGGGGACTTTGCATGGTACGGTCATTTTCACTAGTATCTTTAAAAGGATTAGTGGTTAGGTCAACCAGGGATATCATATTGAGCATGCAAGGGTTGCCTTTGTTAGGCTTGGAGGCCAGCTCCAACAGCAGCGGCTGTTCTAATATGTTAAGCTGCGCAGGAAACCGAGACCGTTCAGAATCAGCAAAGTTGGTGGTTGTATCATCGTCAAAATTGTCAAAATGGAAATTATCTGAATTGTGCTACAGAACATGATTAAGTTAGTGATAGTTCTCATTCTCCATTATGTCACAACAGCAGCAGAAAACCAATTTTGAAACCTACAAGCTCCGGCTGCAGAGACACACAAAATTTTTCAGAAAGAATTTAACTTACGAAGGTAAAGCCGTCAGAGTTGTCATCGCTCAGCGCGCCAAAATGTGTCGTGCATTGTTCATGTAAATCTATTGAACTTCGCCTCAACTTGGGCAATGGAGGAAGATCTTTGTTTACAATAATGCGCTTCCGGGTCTTGATATTGCTTACACTTTTGCTTTGCCGTAACTTACGTGGCTGTGTAAAAAAAGCGTTGTCTTTTATGAGCTCGTTAGATGACCGCAAGTTTAGCGGACTGGTCGAAGCAGGTGTTGACGGAGCCGGCTTTGCAAAGATATTGAAACTGTCGCTTGACGCCGGTATCGCAGGCGTTGGGAGCTTAGGGACCACAATAGTCTTGCCTCTGGCTTTTGATCGGTAGTCGTGAAACTCATTGAACACTTCGGAGAGAGTCGGCGTATTCATAGCGGTACTTTGATGGCACTCGAGGAATTTGACAATAGGCTTTGTAAGTGGCGGGAACTCAAGAAGTTGCCAGAAGATATCCTGGCGTATATATATATATATAACGACTGTTTGGCTGCGTCTTATTAACTACAGCCACCGAGGTATAAATATTTTAAGTCAATATCTGAGATAATATACCAGTAGGTTTGAAAAAGACTGTGGGCCAAAATTCCAATGCCCGCTCAAAGCCAAACTTAACGTGACGGTCTTAAATTAATGGAATGCCCAAATACAGTTATAGACAAGCTAATATTCTCCAGAGATGCGTTAAAACCAGTTTCTTTTTTTTTTCTTCTAATTTTTTCTCAATTTTTTATGAGTACCAGAGGCAGTAAGAAAGCAGCATAAATATATGTAAAAATAAATATGAATGAGACTGTAATTCCGCGCGTTTGACGAATCATTTAGATATTAGGCTTCTCTAACATTTTTATGCGCAGTATTCTTCCATGGTCTCCTTGTATCAATACTACTCTGTGCCATGCGCCTAACTGCCTGCCTTTATCCACTACAATTCGAAATAAAATTGCCACTTTTTTTTTCTAGAAAAGTTTGCTATCCCCATCGCTGCTGTTGCATCAAGCTGCGCGGCTAGACTAGAGTATGAGAAGGAAATGCATCTTCTATGATTTTAAACTTTACCATAAGTGGATCAAGCTACATATCATCTCTATAAATTGTTACTTTTGGCCCAAGAGATATAAGCTTTGACCTTTATTTTTTTTTTACCCCTTATTGTTGGATTGGTTGGTTTCTAATTTTACTTAAAATAGAAAACATGAAAAACGCACAGATTCCCTTAAACAAAATCAGAACTCCAGTTGGGGACTGGATGGGTTGAGCCATAGGGGCGTTTAAATATGCTGTTTTGTTGCCGTTGAATCTTTTCGCAAGATTCCAGGTTTTGTTAAAGAGCTTTTTGAATTGCTTTGACTGATATTTACTAGTTTGCTTTAAATCCTTTGCCTCTCATTCTATCTATTTGAAAGAAAAAAATTGCTATGGGGCCCACAATCAACAGAATCATTTCTGTTGTCGTTCTATACTTTCCCAATCCAGGTCCATTGCATTATGAACTTTTTAAGGGACCCACAAGGCACTTTCCATAATAACAAAGTGGTGGAAACTTACTCTGATCAGAAACCAAAAGGAAATCAGAAATTAGAACTCGATTGAATTACAAGAACACTGTAACTCATATTTAAGCCTAAGGGACGTGCGGTGAAAAGTTTCAAACTGGAAAATTGAGACAACATTCAAAGATGGTATGCTAAAAAACTTGAATGAGAGCCTTTGGTTTCCCTAAACCTTTGAAAAGAAAAAAAAAATTGATAAAAAATCATAAAAAATTAGAGCAGATTTCAGGGAAAGTATATGGTCCCGTATTACGGAACTTGTCTTGCTCAAGGTTTAATGAGCTACATGATGGAAGAATATGTATGCGACATGGCAACGCGACTGTAGCATGCATAAGTACATGAAATTCTGATCATGGACATAGCGCTTTGCTTATAGATAAACGCTAACTGATAATGCGGAGGCTCGAGTATCAACAGAAAAAAGGAGAAAATAAAATTACAAGAACTTTTAGGCAGAAGCTGGACAATAGAACAAAAATTGCTTTTCCACTGTCGGTTTCGTCTGCCGTATTGACCATTGTGTTTGTTTCAAAGCATGATGCGCATCATGTAGCTTATATACAACCAATTGAAAGGCTGCGGACTCTGCAATGGAATGATTGTACAGACAGCTGCTTGGGACCTGCTTTTTTTCTTCATCAGCAGCCGACAATGCCTCTAAATTAAGAGACCGTGTGGGGCAAGGGCCAACCCATGTCTAGAAGCAGTCAAAAAAAAAAAAACACTCATTAAATTTAATAATTATTTTTTAAGATACATTAGGTTAAAAGTGTAGAAGTATCTAGTTCAAAAATCTTACTTTATGCACTGCTAGAGCTCAGGTTTTATTTGATAAGTATTGTATTTTGAGCAGCAAGTTAATTTGCCTCATCAGAATATTCAAGAAATCAAAAGAGGCTTTAGCATACTGTCCAATCTCCAAACCTTCTGAATTGCATGATTACAACCAGTTTACAATTTTAATATAAAATGTGCTTGTGCTAGAAAGGAGATCAAAAGTGTGTTTCATAAGCAATCTTCATGATTAAACAGGAATCAAGAATGTGACATCAAGCTCTGAAGCATGGCAGACAAAAAATTAACGTTGCCGATGAAACCAACTAGCAATTATTATTTTAGAGATTCAATTTTAAAAGTCATTAACTCATCTTTGAAAAAATATAAAAAAAAGGTTTGATATGAAAATGAATATCTTCATGTCAAGTTTATGTCCATCTTAGACTTTCTGTAACAATTTCGAAGTCCTAGAGTTGTTAAGTAGTATGAAAAGCGTTTCGAAATTTGTGCTCCCACCTATTGAAAACAAATTTAGTCTGCCCCTGTTATATAGAATCTTCAGCTAATCAATACATAATTCTGATAAAATAGTTCTTTTTTAAACCTTGTTTCAGATTACACAATCAAATCAATTACTTTTTCAACAAGAAGAAACGCTATCATATAGTTGTGCCAGAGAATAGCTATTATGAAAAAAGAAAAAAAACTACTTTTCTAAAATGTGTGGTGCATACACTTGAATATGGACAAGCGTACAACGGGCAAAGCCTGATGTTGACGTATTCACGTCGAAACATAATACGTATTGCTAAATAGCAAAAAGCTATTTGAAACTGAAATCGAGACAAAATTACGGGTTAATTTTATGTTAAATCTCTTATTTACAAACCTAAAACTGAATACTCGCAATGGAGTTAAACGGGTCAAAGGGATATATTGTGTGACAGAGAGATTATCGAATGATTTGAGAAAATTTAGGCCATAAGCATATTTAAGTTAAGTAGCCCCAATTTTGAGACTTTTATTTTGGTTGCCCTCTTCATCCTGAAACCACCCATCGCGACTCAGACCCAGCCAGCTGTTTAAGCCTCGTCAATGTTCTATATATAGTCCCATAAGTGTGATCTATTCTATTATCCATAGCACTATATTTGATTGGTATGACTCGGTTGTACAACAAAATGGGAATGATCATACTTTGATTTTGGTCGCAAATGTGAATTCAATAAAAAATTACTAAAGATTTTGGCTGATTAAAACTGGAGGTTAAAACAAAAAATATAAACAAATAACAATTTCACTTCTAATGTTGACTTGAAAAAAATTGATTAAAGACGGTCGCCTGTAAGCCATAGGCTTGAGAGAACTGACTGAGTAATTACAAAAGTGGGTATCCACTGTAAGTTTACTAGTCTCGTATAACTTGACCTAATATGTTTGGCCAATGACAACGACGTGGAGTACTGCCTGAGGGTTGGCGCTAAAGTGGGAACCTCGATGAATTTTTACACGGTCCGAGTTTATCTGCAACATCATTTTATGCGTGCAACCGCCAACAAGGTAGCATTTGTCAGGACGCCTGAGAAGTGCACTTCTGCACCTGGTCCGGACGGGACAGCAGCAGCCGTCAGCATTTAATAAGAAACCTGCCCCATTAATACGTGTGGGTTACAAAAAACGTTTTACTGCGCAAAATCAGCGCATTTTCTAGAACCACTAAGCTTCATAAACAAACGCGTCGTATTCATTCGTAAGTGAGCTCATACATTCGGTATAATAATAAAAAGTATATACAGTAGTATTTTAAAATAGAATAATATACAAGTATACTTTATTATTATTTTTTTATGTAACTTCTAGATATTAGGACAATAAACAGATTTTTGATCTATCTATCTACAAGTATACTTGTCGCTGCTCAAGATTTTGTAAATACCACCACAACAACAATGTCTTCCAATGCTCTTTTTTTTTAAGGAAAAATAAAGATATTGCGTATTAACAAAATTGAGTATTGTTTTAACGTTTCAATAACATTCAGGATTCTGATCTAGAAAAGACATCAAAAATAGCTTACTCATACAAAGATAAATTCAGCTAGTAGTAAATACGGATATTATTTTGTTAAATAACTTCAGCCAGATAAATAAAAATATCAAAGCAAATGTTATTTAAAAGTTTAGTTTAAATTTTTTGAAGACGCCGAAATCTATACTAATTTTCAGGCAAGTATTGATAAAGAGTCTGGAAACTTAGACGTTCAAAGAAACAGGTTTTGCTGTGCTATTTCATAATTTTTTTTTACAAAGAGCATTGCACGACATGCCAACTTTGCTTAGTTTACAGGATTTGATCAGAGAGATGGTACTAGTTATAAAAACATATTGAACTCCAGTAGACAATTTCGATACATGGAAAACTACCAAAGTTTCCAAAAATTTGAGATTTTGCTATTCTAATATACAATATTAATTTTTGTTCCCTATGCACAAGGCGATGAAAGATAATGAATTTTAAAAAAATTGCATGTCAATACACACATGTTGATAATTAATAAAAAATCATTGGTTAGTCTAAGAGTTAATGTAATAATTTCAATGCTTGATTGATACTTTTTTGAGCTGTAGATGTACCACGCAGACGCAGCATATGACAGATGACAGCACTAGTTGAATCGAGGTAAAAGGGCCTTTGTCAAAAAAGTGTCCTTACAGACCAAATTTACAATTATGCAAAGTATCTTTAGTAAACAGATTTTCAGTAGGCCACTGTTACAGTAATAGCCTGCTGATCGTTTGACCTTGAGTTGCTGCCTACAAGATCAACAGTACTGGGATCTAAGGACTGCAATTTTTATAGTTCAGGGTCTAGTAGATACCATAGTAATGCCATTACTTCTGTACTTGCCCATGATTTGATCGCCTTTTGAGGTCGTATCAATCATATGCCATAGATAGATAGATAGATAGATAGATAGAAAATCTGTTTATTGTCATAATATCTAGAAGTTACATA
>JAKUCA010000745.1:0-10072 GCA_030567025.1 Geotrichum europaeum | reverse complement strand
AAGATTGGAGGCTCAAAGAAGTTCAAATGCCCAGGATGTAATCAGGAATCTGATAGAGACTTTAATGCAGCTAGAAATATTCTACTGAAAAACATGAGTCTAGTCTTTAGAGATTAGACGTTGTGCCTTTACTCCTGGGTTCCATGGGTTAAACTTTGATTAGGAAAGAGTTTCTCAGAATAGTCTAGTTTAAATATGTACTGTAATCAAGCCATAATTCGGGATTTGAACTTAAACATCGTTTTTTGACGGGTATATGACACCGAAAAAAAAAAAGGTAATAGTAGTATATAGGCTGCTAAACAATGTCTGTTTAAAGTGCATGTATATTTAAAATCTAAAACTTGTTGGCAGTAGCTCAATATACAGCTAATGATGGCATGTAGCAAGTACAGTAGCTGTCAAAAAAGCGAAAAGATTGGTTAATTTTGTACGGATGAAGTTCTTGATTGCAACGACAGGGCATAAATCTAAGAAAAGTGGAGTACATGTACGCTAGGCGTGCGTGTGTGTGTGGGCAAAAACACCAGATTTGCTTATTTCTTATCGCAATTGTAAGTCTAGATACCGCCTCTCGGCCAGGTACACTACCGCGACTGCTACCGAGTGTTACGAGTTTGTACGTTTTGTTGAGCACAATTCTCGTAGGTACATCGGCTATGGTTTAATAGCTCGCTAAAAATGGTCTGTTCAACTCTATCTCAGTGTCGAAGAGTTTTCGGTTGAGAAAACAATATAATGGGTTTTCCTTTTTTTTTTTCTTACCAATGCAGCTGCTGCCAGCATTATAATATTATCGCATCTACGTTGGGTGAGCATCAAAGCGCCGTCAGTCAACTAACTTAAAAGGTCGTTTTAGGAAAACTTTATACGGATACTGCTTATAAAACAATCAAAGTCATGCAAAAAAAAAAAAAAGAAAAGCAGACACAATAAGCCATAAGCCCATCCGTGAATAGAATTCAAATCATAAAAATAATCAAAAGATAAACTCCGAATGTATCGAGTGTGTAGCCAACTTTACGTGAAATGCAGTCAGCAGTGGATAACTACACCCCTGCTAAGATTGTTCGCGCCAAGGTCTAGCATGTCATGTGAAGACAGCACTTATTGTCAGTAGGCGCATACTGGCTAATGATATCAGCTGTCTCGCAGAGGGCAATTATTTATCATAAAAATCGTACATAGTCTGAACTAATGTAAACATAGAAAGTAAAAAGAGTAAGTATTATTATTTCACTAGAGCTTTTATGTTTTAACTTTCAAAAAAAAAAAAAATTTGATAGATTGACCAAAATATGAAAGATAAAATAGTTGATAAAGGTTTTTGTGCAACTGTTGTTTCGAAGTTAACTCACATTGGCCAGCAGAAAATTAAAAGCATAGTTTACTAAGGATCCAATCTTGAGGTGCCGGGGCCGCGCGTTAGACGCCCAATGGATTCACCGTTATCATGGCCACTTTCGGCACGCTTGGCAAAGTAATTGTTTGATCTAAGTCGAGACCTTTACAAGTAGTAGATTTATGCAACTGGTGAAAACGTTATAGCAAAGTTAATAAAAGAGGTGACTCTACAGCTTTAACTTTGAATATTTCAGCTCATTCCCCCTAGTCTTTTCGTCATTGCCCATGACTAGAGCTTGCAAATAGGAAAAGAGAAAAAGTTGATAAATAATTCAAATTCAATGATACTCGGTTACAGTTATACAGCTTATGCTAATAACTCTGTAGATAAAGCGTGCTATAAGTTTGTTTAGATTTTGCCAGGCCGCAAAGATCTTGATCTTGTGTCTGTGGTATTGAAATGTAAGGTTAATTATTAGAGCCAGCTTTGGTCCTCTTTTCTAAATAAAACTAAACTGTTTGTCCAATCTACATGTATAGCCAAGTATAGTTTTGAATATCACTATCGCCTGCCTTATAGCTATAAAACAGAAATTTCTTGTGCGCAATATTTTTTGGGGGTTTGAAAAGTAATGAGCTAGTTGAAAGGTTGGCCTCTCTACAGATTTGAGTGGGTAGCACGCTGGTGCAACGGCTTTTCTTTGGAACGATGCGTGAGTATGTCTGTACCTGAGGGGTCCCTGGCAGGAGGAAAAGCTGCAGCCACCAGTCTGAAACTACTGACAACTGTGATCAGTTACAGTACCATCGTGTACTTGGGTAGCTAAAGTACTAGCTGGTAAGCTAAAGTTACACATAGCTGCGACCGTACAAACCCTGAAAGGGCGTGGTAACTGAAACTATCTCAGGAGGACTGAGTCCAAAAAGAGATCTATTACCAAACGAATTAATTGTCAGTGATATAATCTCTTTCATGATTTGTGACCCAATTTCCGTTTGAAGCTTCAAAGGATCAGTAGTCAGCGCTTTTAGAGATTTTATTTTGGACGGATTGAATTAAACTTCCAAAAAAATCCACTCAGATACTTAGTTATTTGGCTAAAAATCCAAAATCCAGAACAACGAAGAAAAAAAATAAAAATAAAAATAAAAAAGGCGTTTAAAAAGTTTTATTGCTTAAAATGGCAAAATCCATAATCTGTCAACTTAGGTTTTAGTCAAACAAAACTTTAGGCTTTAAAAAAAAAAAAAAAAACGGCAGCACCGAGCGAAATATACATTATAGTGTTCAGCTGGTTTAAGGATTTTGGAAGGAGGTAGGATCTTTTCAGTCTTGACGCCTTCAATACCATATACGGAATAAAGATACCTTCTATCACTACGCACATAACAACAAACTAAAAACAATGATGTAGCTACACATACTGCTACAAGATCTGTCCATATAGAGCTACTATATCTAATAGCAGCTGTTTTTGCATACAGGATAGGTAATTTTCTTGAAAAACAAATTAAATTATTCTAATTAGCAATGAAGGCTTGAGTTTTGATCAGTGCCCTACAAAAAAAATATGACTTGGCTTATAGTCAAAGTTTGTCAAGTGTAATTAATATAAAACTCCGTAAACAGCAGTTCTTGAGTCAACCGTGGGGCTTAGAAATAATCAACCTGGCTCAGGCGCGCTACCGTTACAAAATAAAAAAAAAAATAAAAAAAATAAATAAAATAAAATTTAATCCAAAAATGGTTTTACTGCTTTTGGGGAAGATTACGTATGAAAAAAAACTTTTAGAAAGAATCAAACTGTACCGCACACACAAATTTTGAGCCTAATACCTTATACGTATGCTTTGAGGGTACACAGTACTACGATTAGTGTTAGCTTTGCTGAAGCCCAGCAGTGATGATTACAGTGATCATTGACAGTTTCAGTTAAAGTTGTTAATAGTTCAAGGAAAATACAGAGCAACCGCCTTGCATCAGCTTATTTCCCATGGGCCTTAATATAAACCCCCAACCGACAGAGGTTCTTGAGACACATGAACATTTCATTATCCAAGATTGCTCTGACTGGACACATTTGCTTCAGTTAGGTCCATGCCACTCCCCACTCATAACTTTGCTTTTGTAGGTCAAAGTTCCGTTGGCTTATAATTTGTTTATCTAATGGAATGAGAAAATTCTCTACAAACGTGTCAATTCTTGTTCTCAACGTTTGTTAACGTCTGACTAGGATCAACGTGACTTTTATGACGACATAATCAGCAAATTACTATTTCAGGTTTGTTTTAATCCGCTTTTTCCAACTCGCAGCTAAACGTTGTTGTTGCTTTTTTTTTTGTATTGAAACATGGCCAGATTTAGCCTAGCCAAATCAAAACTTTAAGTACCGTAGTCCAGACAAGAGCGCACTAATCTGATCAGCTAAGCCATCGATGCGTAGCTCTCGCATAAGAGGCAAATATTCCAGGGGAAACCCCAAAAATCTAGCTTCTTAACGGTGCTCTTACTGTCTCTTCACGTACAAGCCTTGGTATATCTAGACTTGAGGGATTATCTATTGCCAAGTACCGTGCTTGTCACTATGCCATTACAGGATATTATAACCCACCGAATTGTACCACTAGTTTGTATTGTGCACGCATCACTACACATAATAGACAGGTGTATCTTAAAGAGCGATAGAAGCTAAAAGATTATGGTACATTCGGATCCGTAACAATGAATCAACTTAATCCGTAATCAACATATGGCCTAGATATCAGTTTGTGGCTAGAGAAACTTTGGCCGTCAAAAGGTGCATAAACAACTGGCTTGTTTGAGAATTTTGTGAGCTAGATTGGGGAAATGAAATCAGTTTGGAGCCAATTCTCGTGTGGCTGATGTAGTGAACTGCTGTGCTACATAGCTGTCGATTACTTACTTATTGAGTTGCTTTATCGGCTATTATGACCACAGGCATCTTTCAAAATAATGAAAAGGACAATTTATTAAAGCTTTGGCAGACCTGAGTGTCAGTCTGTTGATTAGTCAAAATTAGTTAACAATGCTACAACCAACTAGTTGTTTCGTATTTAGAATAAGCTTGGAAGCCGTGTTTAGTTTTACACAATGTTGAATCAAAACTTTCAAATTGAGCGTAAGCCCGCAGCTATTTTTGAATGTTTTATGTGTGTCTCTGCAGGCTGAAATTTTCTAAAAGTTTTGTTTTTCAAAATCCAGCTAACTTACTTGGAGTTCAACAAAATGCTTTTTTATTCTAATTCATGAACTCTTATTAAAAATGTGTTACAAAGGATAAAGCTCAATACTTGTTAATTAATAAAGGTATGAATTATCCAGTAATAACATGAAAGAAATTGTTCTTATATAAACCAATTTTTTAACTTTAACTTGGAGCTTCTAACAACTATCTAATTCATTATTTTTTAATCATAGCATGTAGTGAGCTATTGGTTATTCATATATTGTAATTTATATCAATTACGTCTTAAAGTGGATATCAAGGGCATCTGTCTTATATTCAAAAAGTTGGTATTTGAAAAAGGCATGTCTCTAGGCTCAAAATCACAGTAAGTAAACTTATAGTGCAAATTCTAGCAATTTGGTTTGTTTTTCTTTTTTTTTTCTCTTTCAAACCTGTTTTTTGCTTGAATTACAATTCTTTCTAAAACAATATCTTTCAAAATCAAATAAAACCCTACTTTTTGATCAAGTTTCTATATCCTTTAAATGTTAAGATATTTAAATTTTATTCAATTGTTTTTACTGTTAAAACAAATTGCATAATTTTTTATGAACCTGTAAGATTTAGAGGGGAAAAAAAAGCTATCAAAAACTGAAAAAGAGTGTATTTTCTAGTGCAATATTCTATTATCAAACTATGTTAATCATCTAAAAATAAGTGGATTTTTTATTCACTTTACTAGTTTTACATAGCTTTACTTAATAGCTAGAAAAAGAGACTAGTTTAATCAATTTAAATTCACTGTCCACTTCACAATGTATGTAGCTATCAGTAGTTTGGATTAAGTATTGATAACTTACTGCAATAACAAAAAGCCCTTCTTCCATCAACTCTGCTTGGGGGTTGAAGGATTGCTGAAAGCTAATTACTCAAGCTGGCAACTGCAGTACAGTTTTTGCTTTTGTTCAACAAAAGGCTTACACCTTAGTGTTTACACCTTGTGTGAACAAACTAAAGATATTGTGTCAAAAATTATTTGGTGGAGAGTTCAAGTCTGTTCTTTTTTTTCTTTACTTTTTGCTGATGTAATATTTGCTGTTCAATTCCAGTATGTCATGACAGTAGTTAAACTAACATGTTTATTTATTCATCTATTCATCTACTTATTTAACAACAAATATATTTGCAGGTATGCGATAAATTATTATTAAAAGTTTTGAGCTAGCACTTTTTATGGAGTTAAATTTATAGTTGTCGAGACAAGTTATAAAGCTTAAGTTTCATCGCCTAAAGCTTAAATTGCGTTGCCGCCAACAAGTAAAAAGTTCAACGCTAACCAGTGTGTATTGTGGAGTGATTCATAAATGATTCATATATGAGAATGAGTTTTGTGACCTGGAGCTACTACAAAAAACGTTTGGAATAAATGAAAATTTTGTTTATTGTCTTAATGATACAGAGTAAAATGCCGAGTAGCAAAAAAAAAAATATATCACAAACAACTGTGTCAGTGAAAATGTCAAAAGTTCCAATATTTCATGGTGTCACTTCATAAATAGTTTGATAATTATTAAAAGTAAAAAATTTGAAATAAAATTAATAAACAGATATTTTTAATAAATATGTGCTTGATAATATCAAATGGTGATCAACGTATCAGACTATCTGTCTGTGCTCCAAAATATCAATGTTATTTATGGAATTGAAACTACTGAACACCATCCAAAAGAACTTGTAAAAAAACTCGTCACAAATAGAATACGGAAAATGTGCGATAGATTTTGGAGCTGTGTTATCAAGTGATCAATGACGGCACTAGAACAATTGAATAGTTTAGGTTCGAAGGTTTGGTCAAGTTACTTTTCCAACCAAATTGTTGTCAGTTTGGTCGTACCAATCTTGATATTCATATTTTAGGTCCAGATTAACAAAATTTGTGTTACATTCGGGTTCAGTTAATTTAATACTTGAGATAGTTGAATACTGTTTTAGACTTATGTCTTATTTTCCATGATTTCTTGTCGGATTAAACTACTCACTTTCCTTTCAAGGAGCCTTGCAGTACAAAAAAAAATTTGGCCTTTCTGAAAATCTAAGTTTATCAATCTAGATGTGTCACAAATAGCTTTAGATTTAAATAAGTATATTTTTTGGTCTCTTCTCATTGCTATTACCACAAAAAAATCTTGTCTACGCGCATTAAATTTTTCTCCACGCAATAATGCAGAAATCTCTATAAATGGGTTGATGGTTTGAGGGAACCCCCGGTAAATAACGCTTAGGTAATTGAGATAGATAAATATTGAGTAAATGCTGGCAATTTGCTCTATTCAAGCAAAAGGTTTGCATATATGGCTTTAAATGTGAATAAGTGTAATCCTTAGTTTATTTAATACAGTTTTTTGTTTGCTTCGGTTGGGTCAGGTTTTGAAACATTGTGTTTTATCAAATTAACAGATGAGTTTAGACTAGAAAATAGATAAAATTGTTATCTGCCATATAATAAGCACAATTTTAAGACATTTTTATCTGTGTCCTACTGTAGATAGTAAATCTAAAATAATCACTTTTGGGTATGCCATCGCGGTATTTGATAAGTCTAGGTGAGTTTATACCTTATGAAATTGACTTCGGTAGTGAAATGTAAATGAGAAATCAAAGTTTTATGAAGAACAAGCTTGTTCTGATCAGAGATTCTTTTATTTAAACCTTGTAAGAATAATTAATAAATTTATCATTTTTATAAAAAAAAAAAAACATCTGTGCGGGATCGTCAAGCACTTCTGTTCCGCTAAAAACTCAGATGTTATGATTTGTAAATTGGTGACCAATATTCATCCGGACTGATAAAAAGTTCACAGCTTCAAAAATTATACTAATTTTGAGATATTGACAGCTAACATCACAATCCTCTGTCACAGTTAATTTGATCGTGATATTTGATAGTAATGATATATTTCTGGCTCTATGAAGCTATTAGGGACCATGGCCAGGGCTCGTTATAGCCAGGGTTAGGTGAGTGTAAGTCGTATATTTCAAGTCGTGTTTTTTACTATGCGAATGACAGACCTTCCCATACTGCCACCACCACCACACAAAAAAATTTTCTTTCTGTGAAAATTCCGTTTCCTCATCCTCACCTCCTCCTTTAACAACACATTCGCAAAGTCAAACAAAAATGGCATACGTTCAAAACTATATGGTTGTCGATGGTGTCCTCAAGGACCTGGTCGAAGACATTGCTGCTTACATTGATAAGCTGAGCCCCGAGGCCTCCTTTTCTTCCTTCATCCAGGAGCGCCTTGTTGACTCTGACGAGTCTGCCTTCAACAATCCCGAGGAGGTTTTCAAAGCTATCGCCGAGCGCAGTGCCGTTCTTTCTCAAGCTCCTGAACGCGATTTTGAGCCCCAATACAACCTTGTTCTTCACATTCTTACTTTTTCCTCGAATCTGACTGCTATTTTGCCTATTGTGCTTAAGAACTTGTCGACTCCCCCCTCATATGCCAATGGCCCTATCCTCTCGTTGGCTGTTCTTTCTAATTTATTCAACATCTTACCTGTGTCTTCTCCTCTTAGATACCAAGTTTTTTTGACTATTTTGGAAACCGCTGCTGCTACCAACAACTTTGGCTTGATCGTCGCTCAACTTAAAAGCCTCCCCGCCTGGCTCCAGGAGTGGAACGTTGACGAGCAGGCCGGCAGAGATATCTACGTCAAGATCTGCGACATGCTCACCGCTTCTAACGACTCACAAATTGCCTACCAGTACCTTCTGTCGGCAGTCTCATCACAATCGTCGAGCACGGCGCCAAACCCTCTTGCTCTCAAGCTTGTGCAGATCGCCCTTGCCTCCGAGTCCATCTTTGATTTCGACGATCTGTTTGCACTTGAGGCTGTGCAAGCGCTTAAGTCTTCTGCCACCGATTTTTACTCGCTGTTAGAAAACGTTGCTACCGGTAACTACAAGCCATTAAGCTCTGCTGACGAAAAGTTTTTGACTGCCAACAAGTTCGACCGTGCTCAGCTCGATCGCAAAGCCCGTATTCTGGCCTTATCTAAAGCCGCATCTCAATCTACTCAGCGCACCATTCCATACACTGTCTTTGCTTCTGCCATTGAGGTCAGCATTGAAGAAATTGAAGTCTGGATTATTGATGCCATCAGAGCCGGTCTCATCGAGGGTCGTCTTTCTCAAATGTCCCAGAGTTTCAGTGTCCATCGTGCTACTCCTGTTGGCACCTTTGGCGTTGAGGAGTGGAAGGTTATTGACAACAAGCTTGCTAGCTGGAGATCTGGCCTGAAGGACATCTTGACCGTGCTGAAGAACGCTAGAGAGAATGCTGAGAGAGGCGAGGAGAAGATGAAGAAGCAGCAGCAGCAGCAGCAGCAGCAGGCTGTCGCCGCTAAATAGGTTGTTAAATGACGCAAAAGTTAAAAAAAAAAGAATTTAAATGGTTAATTTATGTTAGATTTGATTTGTTTATTGACGATTTGACTATGAATGGCATACAAGGGAATCCATTGATCGCTGTAGCTTTTGTCTGAATGTCTGAATGTTGTATAGTTTATGTTATAAATGTTATTGCAGCAAGCCCTAAAACCCTAGTTGTTTTTGATACTTCCTATTTTGAAATTGTCAAAACAACAGTCATTTTAATTACTTAATCTTTTATAAGCTATTTATAATCCTTATTAATTTTTTTTATTTTTTAAAAAAGAAAAAGTAATTATGCTCTGTCAAAATTTTAATGTTAATCTTCAGTGAGTAACCACTCCGTCGCTATGAAAAATTTTTTTACCACCTTTACAGCCCAAAAATTTTTCTATTCTCTCTTTTTTTTTCTTCTCTTCTTTTCCCTTGTCCTGCTTGCGCTGGTATATCATCAAACAATAACCAAAAATGTCCCACCGTAAGTTCGAAGCCCCCAGACACGGTTCGCTCGGTTTCTTGCCCAGAAAGAGAGCTGCTCGCCACAGAGGAAAGGTTAAGTCTTTCCCTACTGACGACAAGACCAAGCCCGTTGGTTTGACCGCCTTCCTTGGTTACAAGGCTGGTATGACTACCACCGTCCGTGATCTTGACAGACGTGGTTCTAAGATGGACAAGCGTGAGATCGTCGAGGCCGTCACTGTTGTCGACACTCCTCCTCTTGTTGTCGTCGGCGTTGTTGGTTACATCGAGACTCCCCGTGGTCTCCGCTCCCTCACCACTGTCTGGGCCGAGCACCTGTCTGATGAGGTCAAGAGAAGATTCTACAAGAACTGGTACAAGTCCAAGAAGAAGGCTTTCACCAAGTACGCCAAGAAGTACGCTGAGGGTGGTGCTGCTGTCGAGCGTGAGCTTGAGAGAATTAGAAAGTACGCCACTGTCGTCCGTGTTCTTGCCCACACCCAGATCCGCAAGACTCCCCTTGGCCAGAAGAAGGCCCACCTTGCTGAGATCCAGATCAACGGTGGTTCCATCGATGACAAGGTTGCTTTCGCCAAGGAGCACTTTGAGAAGACCGTCGATGTCGCCTCTGTTTTCGAGCAGGACG
>JAKUCA010000743.1:0-10083 GCA_030567025.1 Geotrichum europaeum | reverse complement strand
TACTTGCGGTATTCATCAATTGTGGTAGCACCACAGCATTGGAGCTGGCCACGAGTCAAAGACGGTTTGAGCAAATTGCCAGCGTCAACAAAGCCCTCAGCCTTACCCAGGCCAAGTAAAATGTGCAGCTCGTCAATGAACAGAATGATTTCGCCGTTAGCCTCCTCAATTTCTGTTAGCACCTTCTTCAGCCGCTCTTCAAAGTCACCTCTGAACTCGGCACCAGAGATTAGTGTGCCGAGGTCAAGCAAAATGACTCGCTTATTCTTCATAGACTCGGGAACCTCACCGCGGACAATACGTTGCGCAAGACCTTCCATGATAGCAGTCTTACCCGTGCCCGCAGGTTTATCCATTTAAAGTAATATATAGTTATTAACTTTCTTGAAAAGTTATATTCATAGAGTTTCTTGGATTGTCTTCACTTGTTTGATTATTAATGAGTGAATTATGTGCTTGACTTGACCTAGCTGAAACTCAAGTGTTCTGGCAAGAAAAAAAAGTAAAAAAAAGTAAAAAAAAAGTAAAAGTAATGTCAAAAGGCTATATTCCATTGTATTCTGGCCCAAACAAAATGCATAGCCAAGTATTTCTTTTGTTCCTGCAGTCTCATTAAATGTAAAAACACCAGCTTACTTTTTTGCAACCAACTGCAGGCCTAATGATAACTAGCTAATTAAATATTTTGACAATATGCAACTTGAGGTTTCCTTACACATAATTGTACAACAATAGTAATTTCTAAAGCGGTCAAATTAAAGCCTTAATATTCATTTATTTTTTTGACATCTCATTTACCAAATCGTCATGAAAGTTGATATTCTGATATCTCCTTTTAATACTTGCCGCAACATTTAAGACTGTTTAAATTAATTAGATTTCTGTTGTCCCTATAGTTTGTATATCTTAGTATAGTTATATTTCACTTCCATTTTTTCAAAATATTATAAATTGGAACAAGCAACACATGCAAAGCCGTGTGTAGTTAACTGATTACTAGCTACAAGAATCGGAAGAGCATACGTTTAACCGTTAAAAGTTTAAACCACCGGCTGTAAATGAGCCGCTAACAAAAATCATCACATAAAGCTTTTAATTGTAGCTTAAGCATTCTACTAAGGATAAATCTGAAGAAGAAACTTGAAGTCTCTAGACCGGAGGTAAAACTCGGTTGATTGTAAACATTTATTGATTTACTAATATATTTCGTAATGTAAATCATATGATATGTAATACTATGATCATTGAGAACTGATCAAGCTTGCCGTAAAAACAAAATGAAGATGACCTGATGGAAGAAAAATTCCTTTTTTTTTTTTTTTTTTTTGGCAAAGGTTTCATCCGAGACAGATTCATAGAATACTATTGGCCAAAAAGCTTTTTTGTTTGGCTAAACAATATTATATCCACCAAGAATACTCCGGCTTCATAAGGTGGGCTTGACCGGGAACTAAGCTTCTTTTTTCTTGAAAAATATATGACAAATTAATCTAATTTACATAAAATTTATTGCCAAGAATATGTGTCTAAAAATCGGAAAATAATCGCTAAAATGAAATATGATTTCCATTTAATTTCTAGCGTTGAAAATTCCAGATCCATTTAAATCTATGAAAAAGGTGGAAATGTTATAACGTTTTGAAAGTTTAGGCTTGATGATGTAATTTGCAGGATAAAATGCCGAGAAAAAGCTTGAATCACCTAACCCTAAATGTTTTTCCTTATAGCCTCATACCGGAAAATTAAAAAAAAAAATTAATTCAACCGGAGCAGGCACATACATTCAGGGAAGCCACCAACTGGAGCCTATGCGAGGTGATGCTGTGACCATCCTTTTTATCCTCGGGGTTTATTTCTCGTCAATAACTCCAGACTCCAGACGGCTGTATGTGCAAGGCTTTCGGCATTCTGACACTCTGGGCAGGGCAGAATGTCCGGGAGCCAAAATAGAAATTTCTGGGGTAAAATTTGGGGTAATGAGGTCAAAGCAGGTAAACGTTGGATGATTGTCAAATATATGGGGAAATGATTTATTTTGAAAACACTTAGCAATGCTTATCAAAAACCTAGCTGGCAAGTATGAAGCTAGATCCAAGAAATATTCAAAAAGTATATTTGGGCTTAGGTTTGACAGAACTAAAAATACTATAGACGGTATATAAAATAAAAGTTAATCCGAAAGCTTGAAAAACAACAGAAAGAAAAGGCCAAACGTCACTGAAAAAATTTTTTTTTTAAACTCTTGGTATTCACACTTTAATTCCTAAAATAATCGGACCAAAAGTAACAATCAACGATAACTTTTACAAGAATCTTGAATAACATCTTCAGCCTTAAAGTGCCTTCCCCACAAAAATATTGGATACTATTTTTTATTACCCGTTTTTTCATCTTTTTCATTTACTTCCATCTCCAAGTTTAATGTTCCGTTCCTAGTTTGAATCCCCAGAATTTTTAACATTGGATTCCCTGTGCTACTTCAAAAATCATTATAAATAAATAGACTTTTTCTTCTAAATTTGAGTCTTTCCTTTTTGTTTCTACTTCCCATCCTTTCTACATCAAAAATATTAATCTTACGTATCAAAAATGGTTGCCTCTGGTGATACTTCAGGCCCTCTTACCTCTAAGAGAGATGTCCTTGTCAAGTCAAAAGGCATGAAAGCTATTCTCGAAAATAGCAGAGTTTTTTTCATTGCTGTCTTTGCATCTCTTGGCGGTCTCGTTTATGGTTACAACCAGGGCATGTTTGGTCAAATTCTTTCGATGCATTCTTTCGGTGAAACCATCGCTTACGAATCTATTTCCAATACTACCACTCGTGGTCTGCTTACCGCCATCCTCGAACTTGGTGCCTGGGTCGGTTCTCTTGCTAACGGTTACGTTGCAGACAAGCTTGGTAGAAAAATCTCCGTGGATATTGCCGTTGTTATTTTCTGTGCTGGTGTTATTGTTCAAGCCTGTGCTAAGAACAAGGATTACATTCTCGGAGGTAGATTTGTCACTGGTATCGGCGTGGGTGCCTTGTCCATGCTTGTTCCTCTTTACAACGCCGAGCTAGCTCCTCCCGAGATCAGAGGTGGTATGGTTGTTCTTCAGCAACTGTCTATTACCTTTGGTATCATGATCTCATACTGGATTGGTTATGGTACTAATTACATTGGTGGTACTGGCCAAGATCAAAGCAAAGCTGCTTGGATCATTCCCATTTGCATCCAAATTGCTCCTGCTGTTTTTCTTGCTGTGGGTATTCTCTTCATGCCCCAGTCTCCTCGTTGGCTCATGAACCAGGGTAGACATGAAGAGTGTCTCGACACTATTGCCAAGCTTAGAGGTCTCCCTGCAGATTCAGAAATTGTTTCTTTAGAATACTTAGAAATTAAGGCCCAGCATTTATTCGACGAGGAAACCAAGGCTGAGCTTTACCCTGACTGTCTTGATGGTTCAACCAAGTCAAATTTCAAGCTTTTCTTTAAATCCTATGCCACACTTTTTAAGGGTGCAACTCTGAAGAGAACTATTGTTGCTGTCATGATCATGACCTTCCAACAGTGGTCTGGTATCAATGGTATTCTCTACTATGCTCCCTTCATTTTTAAGGATCTTGGCCTCTCTGGTAATACTACATCTTTGCTTGCCTCCGGTGTAGTCGGAGTTGTAATGTTTATTGCTACTATTCCTGCTGTTATTTTTATTGACAAGTTGGGCCGTCGTCCCCTTCTAATTGCTGGTGCCCTTGGTATGGCAGTTTCTCATTTCATTGTCGCTGGTATTCTTGGTGGTTATGAGGGTGAAATTGACCAGCATACAGCTGCAGCTTGGGTTGCTGTTGTTTTCATCTGGATCTTTGTCGTTCATTTTGGTTACTCCTGGGGTGGCGGTGCTTGGGTTCTTGTCTCGGAAGTTTTCCCTCTCGGTCTTCGAGCCAAGGGTGTTGCCATCGGTGCCTCTTCTAACTGGCTAAACAATTTTGCTGTTGCTATGGCTACTCCCGACATGATTGCTACTATGAAATACGGTGCTTATATCTTTTTCGGTATTCTCTGTATTCTGGGCGCCGCCTATGTCACTTTCCTTGTTCCCGAAACTAAGGGTAGATCTCTCGAGGAGATGGATGAGCTTTTCAAGGATGATTCTGGCCAGGGCCAGCGCGACCTCGAACGTATGAAGCGTATTTGGAGCGAACTTGGTCTTCTTGGTGATTCCATTCCTAATGCCGTCGAAAAAGAGGCTCTCAACGAGGCCAGCGAAGATGCCCATGTTGAAAAAGTCTAAACTTTTTTTTTTCGTTTCCATTTGATTTATTTTTCTTTGTAATTCTTTTTTACGATTTTACGTTTATATGATATATATATATATATATATATCTATTCATAGCAGCCTGCGCACCGCGCCTGGTTCTGATGTTTCCTTGTTTGACAGTTCAGCTTTAATAAATTTTGATTTATGACTTCAAAGGGTTTTCCAAATTAAAAATTTACTGTTTTATTTTTCTAGACCATCTGATTTCAAGACTCCAGTTTTTTTCTTTTTACACGCCACACTTCTCTTCCAACACCAATCAGATCTATCAACAATGTCAATTTTAGGAACTCTTCGCTCATCTGCCCCTTACCACCTTCTTCTTTACTCTGTTCTATTTGGTTCAACTACGTACCAGTCCTTTTTTTCAGGCATTGTCGCTTTTAAGGTTCTTCCCTATGAACAGTTCAGTTTACTTCAGTCTCATATCTTCCCTCCTTACTTCAAGTTTCAGACAGCTGCTACCAGTGTGTTGCTGTTGACAACACCTCTCAAGTATATGCCTTTGGCTGGCCCCTCACTGGGTATTTCATTGGTTGGAAGTATCGCCAACATGCTCTGGCTCGGTCCTACCACCCGTGACATTCAAATCCGTCGTCGTGAGCAGGAGGCGAAGGAGGGCAAATCTTGCAAGGATCCTAATGTGTCTGATGAGATGAAGGCCATCAACAAGGAGTTTGGCAAAATTCATGGTTACTCTGTGATATTTAACATGGGAACTTTCCTTGGTTTGCTTGTGTACGGCATTGGACTTTCGCAGAAACTCATTAGAGTTGTCCCTAAATAACCAACCAGAGCTATAATTGTATATATTTTATAATGGGCTGTATGATTTTTATAGTCCAAAAAATCTCAGTATGTTAAAACCCAGTTTCAAATTCTGATGTCAGATCTAATTGTCTTTGATAAAATTGAAGACTCGTGCTGTCCTATAAAAGACAGAGACTCTCGTAAAAGATATATATATATATATACTGCCATGTCTATCAGTTCCAACACTCTTATTATGTACTGAAAATAGTAATCATTTTAATATCAAACTGCCTAGTTGACGTGCAAACACGATGTGCTACGAACAAACCTTTCACTCGTAGTAAGATAATATTTGACACAGAGATGGTTCAATTGTTTTGCTTGGCCTTGTCAACCCACAGTTCTGAACCAGCTTCCTTACCAACTGGGTATCGTTTCTTCTTTCCACATACCATGCATTCTACCACTAGCATATCGTTATGCGGCGTTTGTAGTTTACTGCTATTATCTAATCGTGTTTTAGAGGTGATTCCAGCTAATAACGGAACCTGACAAGCTCTACATATGCTTCTCTTGATGTGAGGAGAGCTTCCAAATAAGTTAGTAAACATATAATCGTAATCTACTTATCGTAATATACTAGAACATTTATTTTACTTACACTCGTAAAACATTCTTCTTAGCAATAGTCTTCAACGTCCCAGCGTATGCCCGGCCAAGCTCAGGCGCAACACCAGCGCTGACAAGAAACCGGGACGACTGGTGCAAAAAAGACAACCGGCTGTAGGTGTCTCTCTGAGAAACTACAGCCTGTTTCTTTTGCTTTTTGCCTTGTTGCTTTCCAGTCATAGCAACTGAGGGCTCTTGTTTGACCAATTATTGTAGTCACAACTTCGTGATATGTATTTTTTTTAAGGAAAAAAAAAAAGTGAAATTGAACTTAAAGAAAAAAGCTGATATATAATAAATTGCATAATCTCTAATAATAAGACTATAAATGATTAATAAGGATACGTGTAAAGTTATGTAATAAAATCTTTTCTTCCTTGTTCCCTCCCCATCACCACCTTTCAGATCTTTTATATTCATCTTCCTCTACTACTTCAACGCTTTTTATTTATTTCCTCTCTAAGTTACTCTTTAACAAACTCTTGTCAATTTTTATTTTTCTTCTTTTTTATTATCTTCTTTTTCACAAATGAGCGGTTACGATAGAGCACTTTCAGTTTTCAGGTATAGTTTACAATGGCTTTTGACTTCGATCCTTTTGCCACCACCAGCATAACTAACATTACCTTTTTTTCTTCACAGTCCTGATGGCCAGATTTTCCGTATGCCAATTCCATTATACTCGTTATTTTTATATCCAGATTCTAACAATTGAGCTATTTAGAGGTATCATATGCTTCTGAGGCCGTCAAGCGCGGTACATGCGCTGTTGGACTCAAGGGCGCCGATGTGGTTATTCTCGGGTGCGAAAAACGCAGTGCACTTAAGCTCCAAGACACCCGCACAACCCCTAGTAAAATCAATCAGATTGACGATCATATTTACCTTGCCTTTGCAGGACTCAATGCCGACGCGCGCATTCTCATTGATAAGGCCAGAGTCGAGGCTCAAAGTCACAAGCTTGTTGTGGAGGACGCAGCTTCTGTTGAATACATGACTAGATATATTGCCAAAGTCCAGCAGCGGTACACACAGAGTGGTGGTGTCAGACCTTTTGGTGTGTCCACTTTTTTGGTTGGTTTTGATCCGAATGACAAGGAGCCCAAGCTGTACTTGACCGAACCTTCCGGTATCTACTCTGCCTGGAAGGCAAACGCTATTGGAAAGAACAGCAAAACCGTTAGAGAACTTCTTGAGAAGAGCTATGAAGATAATTTGTCTAGAGAACAAGCGATCAAGCTTACCGTGAAGAGTTTACTGGAGGTTGTTCAAACTGGTGCTAAGAATATTGAGATCATGGTTTTGTCTCCTGGAGCGCCTGCTGAAGTGAGTATCATCTGAAACTTTTTCATAACTCTTTTTTTTTTTCAAAACTAACTGGCAAATTATATAGGTACTGGATGCTGAGACCTTGAACACGTACGTTGTGGAAATTGAGGCTGAAAAGGAGGCTGAGGCAGCTAAGAAGAACACTCGTTCGTCTGCTCGATCTTCATAGATTTATATATAGCAAATTTAATTATGTCCATTTTACCTTACGATTCCACTAAATTTTGACATTCTTACGAGCTTTGTGTATGAAGTCTTGTAGACGACATGCACGCGTAAACATCTTTTATTTACTATAGTTATTTCTCAGTATGGAATATTACGTAATATTATGATGATTTTCTTGTCGCGTTTTAAATTTTCTGCCTGCATTTTTTTCCATCACAACCCACCTCCACTATCGACTACTTACAAAACAATGTCTGCGAACGAACATGATAATCAGATGCTAAGCCAGACTAACATCCCAGCTAGAAGCGTTGGTAACGCACCAGCTAGTAGTAATAATCAAAATAATGTGACAGCCGTTTCAACTAATGGTTTCAATCCTCAGCGGCTCACAGAATTATCGACCATTGACGCCAACATTCTTTTCTTGGAGTATTTAAAGAAAAAAGGACTTTCTCGAACAGAGGCTGAGTTCCGGCAGGAAATTTCCTTGTCGTCGTCTCTAAATCTTATGAACAAATCAACATACTCTTCCGACGACATCAATTGGCGAGCCTACAAAGCGTTGTCGGAATGGACGGAAAACTCTCTTGATTTATATAAGCCTGAGCTGCGGCGAGTCTTATATCCCGTGTTTCTACATCTGTATCTTGATCTAGTGGCTAAGAATCAACCAGAGGAGGCCAAATTGTTTTTTGAACAGTTTGCACCAAGTCATACAGTTCTACATACTCAGGATCTGAGGAAACTGTCGATGGTTTCGCTTCCCTCTCACTTGACAACCAATGAATTAGCCAAGGCTTTCAAATCTAGCAAATACTCCATAAAGGTCTCGCGAACGACCTTCGATCTTTTGGTGTACTTTCTGCACGAAATTGAAGAGAGTGGCGGTTCTATCATTATTAGAATTATCAACCAGTACATTAATGCCAACATAACTACTCTCAGACCAAGCCGTTTCGACAAAGAAATAGTAGTGGCGGATCCTGACGAGGGTCTTCCAGAACTGGTTGACATTCACACTGAGATCGACTTATTTAACTCGCAACCCGTGAAACTAGGGAAGCTACCTTTAGACCCCGACTTTGAAAAGGATGTCGAGACTGTGCTGGAAAAGCGCGACTTTCCTAATGGCAGAGAACAAGACGAATCTCAACCGCAAAGGTCTGGGCCACTAGTTTCACTTTTCCATCAACTGAACGAGAAGGACACTGACTCTCCAGCAAGAAACGTTTTGCCTTTGCCGCAATACAAAACAGCTGACATTCTTGCAGAAGTTCAGAATGTGACCGATGCACAAAATAGAATTCATATTGGGCCGGTGCAAGGGTCAATGCCAAGTGTGTGCATGTACACGTTTCACAATACACACGATGATCTTAATACTCTTGCATTTTCAAAGGACTCAACATTTGCGGCAGGAGGATTTTCAGATAGTTTTATCAAGATTTGGAGTTTGAAAGGTGAAAAACTTGGAGGCATTTTGAAGGACGATCATCCTTCAAACTCACGAAAGCTAGTTGGCCATTCTGGCCCTGTCTATGGCCTGTCATTCAGTCCAGACAGCCGCTATCTTGCATCGGCAAGCGAGGATAAGACGGTAAGGTTATGGTCTCTCGACGCATATTCCCCGTTGGTGGTGTATAAGGGCCATAACCACCCGGTATGGGATGTCGAGTTCAACCCTCATGGTCACTACTTTGCCACTGCGTCTCAAGATCAGACAGCGCGATTGTGGAGCTGCGATCACATCTACCCGCTTCGCATATTTGCGGGTCATTCGAGTGATGTTGACACTGTCACCTTTCACCCCAATGGCACTTATGTTGTGACGGGATCAAGCGACAAAACTTGTAGACTGTGGGATGTCAGTAAGGGTACCGCGGCAAGAGTATTCATTGGACACACAGGTGCCATCACTGCTACTGCCATTTCTCCCGATGGCAAGTGGCTGGCATCTGCTGCTGAAGATGGTTTGATTCATGTGTGGGATATCGGCTCTGGCCATTTGCTGAAGACTATGCGGGGTCATGGAAAGGGGTACATCTACTCACTTTCATTTTCCAAAGAAGGGTCGATCTTGGTATCTTCTGGCTCTGACAATAGTGTGCGAGTTTGGGATGTCAAGCGTAACACTGGCCAGCAAAACGCAATAGAAGTTATTGCCTCAGACACCATAAGTAATAATGGTGGCAAGGAAGTCAACGGAACTGCTGGCTCCATTCCTGATAGCAAGAAAAAGGAAATCGTGGCCACGACCGACCACTTGCTGGTCTATAATACCAAAAACACGCCTGTTTACAAGGTACAATTCACCAACCGGAATCTGTGCATTGCCGGAGGTGCGTTTATGGGATAGTACATAAGTGTTGGTAACATAATCATTATGATCAACATCCATTTCATTACCCAAGATTGTACTGTTGTGACAGTAGTTAATTTTGGAGTTCTTGTATCCACTACTTTTTTTTTTTAGAAAAAAAAAACCCATTGGATATTTATTAGGCTTACATAAACACAAATTAAACTCAAGTTCCATTCAAGCCCTAACTCATTTTTATCCCAGCTTCGAATCCGGTCAGCCTGAAACTGTCAATCACCGCCTGAAGGATTGCGCCCTCTGTGAGTCTGAGTGTAGATACCCGAGAGAAACATCCCCGAAACTTGATCTCAGGGTCCTCCTTGATAGCAAGAAGGGCCTTGAAGCTGTAGCCAAGTTTCTCGACTCACAACCGGTTCGTATATTTTATTGTATTTTGAAACTTTTAAATATTGGTACAATAAACCCATGGAAGCAACCAAAGTACGATCGTGATAAGAAATCTCACGAAGCTATGCAAAAGCTGAAGAGCACTTTGCATG
>JAKUCA010000742.1:0-10094 GCA_030567025.1 Geotrichum europaeum | reverse complement strand
AAAAAGAAAGAAAAAAAAAAAAAAAAAAAAAAAAAAAAATATAAAAAAAAAAACAATTTAAAGAAAAATTTTTCGAAGAGAAAAAAAAAAAAAAAAAAAAAAAAAAAAAAAAAGAAGGAGCCTATTGCTATTTTATATGACTTCGAGTCGAGAAAGGCGAATGAGAAAGGTTTAAAACAACGGTTTTTGCATTTGGAAGGTTGAAATTTTTCTCGTCGAAAAAAAAAAAACTTAAAATTTCTGAGTTAGAATCCGGCACGCACCGAAAGTTATTGTAGTAAAATGTTCAAATTAAAGTATGGTATAATCACTACAACTATTGCAGTAGAATTGCTCTTTTTTAAAAAGTCAAATTTGGAACCTACCCTTTCCCCATATCTTCGCAGGTACACTAAAGATGTGAGTCTGACGAAGCGTCAACCCATGTAGTCATACAAAAAAAAAAATTAAAAAAATAAAGGTCGCAATTTTGAAATCCCTCTCCATGGTGAAATTAAAAGACTAGTCATAATTTTGCCAATAGCAACGTTCACTGGTACTCATAAAAACTCTTAATTCGAGTCCCGAGAAGTACGGAAAGAGTCTAAATAGAAAAAAGAGTAATTAATTAACGGGAACTGCTACTTCAGCACCAAAGCCCGCAAAGCCTCTCTACAAAAAAAACAACAACTATATTCTTTAAAAAATTGAGTATGTACTGCGAGATATTATTTTTGTTCATATCTGCTTACGACCATTTATTTATACTAAGAGCCCCTGATAACCTTTCAATAATTACCGAGCCACCAGCTTGGACGGGTATGAATTTTTTTTTACAGTGAAAAAAAAAAAAAACGAGGTCTAGACCTGACAAACACAGAAATGTTTATCAGTCAGGGACAAGAGCATCTAAAAATGTTAGTGTCATCAGCGACACTGTTAATATTTGCTTGTAAAAAATTATATATATTATAAAACTGGTCACAAAACCTTCATGCAAAGCAATTGAAAAGGAAAAAAAAAAAAAAGATTGCGCTTTTGCTCGTATTTTTTTTTGACTTTAGGATCGAGCTGACTCCATTTTTTTTTTTTTTATACTTGAATGTGGGGGACGGCAAAGTATTTGCTTTTATTTTAATTTTAATTTTTTTTTTCTTTGATAAAGATGATATCTAGATACATATCACAATAATTTAAAAATTCTATTGTCCATGAATGTGGTAAAAAAAAAATTCTTTTCTGGCTGCAATTCTTCAGGTCTCAAGGTTTTAATAAATGATCCTGCTCCGTTTCAAGCATCAATAAAACCAAACAGCCATGTCTGCCTTCTAGTAAAGTTATTACACAAGTATTGGCCCAGAAAAAAAAATCCCTAACAGCGGTTCAGGAAAACTTCTCTTGGATCGTGTGATCCAATCTACCCTCTACCAATTTTCTTTTATTAATTATTAATTATACAAAACAATTTTTTTTTTTCCTGTTTAATTTTTTTTCAAGGGCTCATAAAATAATCGTCATTTTTTGGTTGTTTTCGCTGGTATCCAACAGATCTCAAAAGGGCGTGATGGTGCGCTCAGTATACTCGACCATGAATAAATAAAAAGTGGCCAGTAGGTAAGCAATCAGGATAACCACAAGGAATGAAATGACCACCATGAAAAAATGCAAACTTGTTTTTTCAAAAAAGCTTTGATGCTTCAATGTCGTGGTAAATGAAGGCGCTGCAATAGCGACATCAGTAATAGAACTCGACGAGGAAGCATATCGGGCGATTTCATCAATTTCTTCAGTAACTCTGCCATCGATAGCGCTTGTATCCGTGGCACTAGAAGTACTACTGATATCGGAGTTGGCGTTTTCTTGATTTTTGACTCGCTTTCGCAACCCCTCTGATACAACTGGAGGCTCCTCTACAGAACTGGACGGCTCGTCCTCCTTCTGCTGAACGACTACTTCTTCGATCTTCTTCTCCTCTTTCATCCGGCTCTCTTGAAACATCTTCTCTAGTCTCTCGCTCAGCTTGGCAATATGGTCCTGAATCTCTTGGTTTGTAAGCTCCTTCTTCGCATCCACAGATTTTACTGGTTGTTTTTCTTCTGCTTTGGCCTCTTCTATCGGTCCTTCAGCAATCTTTTTCACAATCATCGGGATCGGTCGGATAGGCCGCATTTTAACCTCAATCTCCTGCTGCGTAACACGTTCTTGTAGCTCAACGAGCATCTTCTTGACACCCTCAAGCTCAGCAAACAGAGTTTTGATGTTGGTATCTGTATACAAATCTTCATCCATCGAATGGATGCGCCTAACGTACTTGGACGGATCCACTGAAAAGAAATTAGTCCCTGCATCTTCGTACTCAGCAAGCTGCTGCTCTTTCAAAAAAGCATCCACCCGGTCACGATTACTTAGACTACTTTGTGTTCTGCTGTGAGAATACTGGGAGGCGGTTTCAGATGATTCAGGTACAGGAGACTCTTCTGGCTCAAACAAGGCGTTTTTGTTATGAAGCATCAGCGAGCCAGAGGAATCTCGTCGGCGAAATCCCACTGGCGGAGATCTTCTACCATTGGGCGTAGGCGACTCTACTACAAGTTGGTTTCTGACGTCCCGTAGTTGAGACACTACAGTTGGATTCTGGTAGTGCGGCATGTTCGACTCAATTGGAATGCTTGGATTGAGTGACCGTCCATTGAGTCTACTGTACTGACTAGGAGAGGGAGAAGGCGTGAAATTCCAGCTTCTCCGTCTTGCCGCATCTGACGCTGCCATACCCCTTAAATTCGCGGAACTTCTTCTTGACATACTAGGGATCATTGTGGCAGGTCGGTTTGAGGGGTTATAAGAAACAGGTGTTAACGCGCTAATCTTTTTATATAGTATATCCGAACCTCCAAAATCTTGAGAATGAATGACGGGACTGTTGGCGCCACTCAGACTTATTTGGGGCCGGTTGATTGATTGTGATCTGGTTGATGTATCTAGTACCATTTTTGCTGTTATTGCCGATGCTAGTTTTTCAGAAGCAAAATGTCTTAAAGATTTTCCGTTACGTTCTTGATAGTTCGAAGAAATTCTTAGGTGATCGTAGAATTGTTGTAGTTGATTGTTGTAGCTGTCTGTGTCGCTGTTAAAAGCAGTTTCACGATTAGACTTTTGGTGCTTGCGTTGGAGGAGAAGTTCATCCAAGTCGGAAGCAGTAGATGCTCGCCCAAGATGAGGACGAAAGTCGTTATACCTCGCAGCTGAATTCGGCACTGCTAGGGAAGTCACCTTGTCAAAATTATTGAGATTACTAGGGTGACTGGCACTTTTGTTGAACCTAAGGGACTCTTTCAGTACGTAGGAACTGCTAGAACAGGTTTGAGGAGAGTGGGTTGTCAAACGGCTAGTGGATTTCGATTGTGGAAGACGTGAAGACAGTCTAGTAGTGCTTTTTGGTGAAAGCTCTAAGTAGGGAGATGCGAGAATACTCTCAGCTTTCGCGTTCTGGAGATCGTTTGGTGTTGGTGAATTAACGAAAAAAAAGGAGAAAGATGTTTTTCCAGACGATTTGAAAGGTAAACAAACGGGGATTGACGGTTTTTTACTTTTTTCTTGCTGCATACCTATACTTCCCTTTTCTGGCATAGCCGTAGTAGAAGCGAAGTTTTCACTGTCTGGAAGGTACGGAGGCAACATTAACAGCTCCATATTGCTTTCCACTTCATTTTGATCTAAATCTAGAAAATGGTGACAATTTGACGTATTTTTATCGTCAATGTCTTGTAAATATTTCTCTTTCTCAAGTTTATCCAAAAGTTGATCTATTTCGTTCTTGACTATATTGCTACTAGCTTTAGATTGGATAAGGAAGTTATAGCCAGTTTGACCTGGGGGCGTAAAGCATTCATCAAACGAGAGAATGAAACTTTTCTGAGATTCTGTGCTATTACTACAGCTGCTGCTAGAACGAGTGCTGGCATGGCTTTTGGATGGTGTGCTGTTTCGCGTGACGATTTTGTCCATATCGTCTGCCAGCCTTATCCACTCGTCTTTAGTACTGTTGTGGTCTCTCGTGCGACTCACAATGTTAGAGTACATTCTACGGCCCATTGCTAATCATAAGAATGAGGGAAAAAAAAAAAAAAAAAAGGGGTGAAAACCACTGCTGATATTGAGGAAGAACCAGTGTAAACTTGTGAAAAAAGGAGAGCAGAGAAAGGGTAGGAGAGGCTCTTATATATAACTATTCCACCGAGTCTCTTCCACACGCGTTCTACACCCTTCTACACCAGCAGTTCAAATAATTACAACAGAGCTTTTGTGGTGTTCCCTACGATAATAATAATAATGATACTCTCTGATTTCCCAATACAAACAAATTATAATTAAAAGGTAGTCGATCTAAAGAAATATAAAACCAAACAGAAAGAGTAGTGAAGAATAAAAGGGGTCATGATAATATCTACTCCTTGATGGCGTATTCTCTGCGGAACTTGTCATCAACGTTAACCAGGTAGTAAGAGCCATTAGGGATCTGCTCGATGCTACCGGTAGGAGCAAAAGAGGATTTGAGGTGAGCCTTTTCGCGGAGCTCAATGGCAGCCTCGTACTCAGCAGGAGAGGCAGTGTAGCGGCCCTCAAGCTTCTGCTTCAAGTTAAGCTTCTGAATAATCTCAGAAACATCATCCTTGATAACCAAGGAGAAGAAAGAAGAAGCGAGACCAGAGCCGTAAGAAAACAAACTGACTCTCTTGCCAACCAGGGCATCGGCATCAGCGAAAGTAAGAAGAGAGGCCAAAGAAGAGTACACAGAAGCAGTGTACATGTTACCAGTGTTGGTGGGACCAACAATACTGGGGGCGAGCTTTTCAGCAGCCTTAGCCTTGACGAGACCAAGGAAGGTCTTCTCAACAGTTCTATCAGTCAGAGAAGCCTCATAGTCAAGACCCTTAATCTCCTCGGGAACATCATACAAGGAAGCGTCGTTGCGGTAGTCGTCGTAGTGCAGACGGGCAAAGCACTTGGAGACAAGCTTGCAAGTGGGGACGTGGAAAACAGAGTAGTCAAATCTATCCATGCCAGTCTTGTCGGAAAGACCCTTCTTCTCGGCCTTCTTGTTGTAGGAGGCGTAAGCCTGATCAAGAGCACGAGTGTAACAGGTAAGAGAAAAGTGGCCATCGACAATAGGGTACTCACTGGTGAAATCAGGCTTGTAAAAATCGTAGGCGTGCTGGAAGTAACTGCCGTGGACAGAATCAAAGACAATGGGAGCATCGGGGCCAATCAGGAAGGCAACGGCACCAGCACCACCAGTAGGGCGAGCAGCACCCTTAGCGTAGATGGCGATATCAGCAGCAACGACAATGGCGTTTCTGCCATCCCAGGAAGAGGACTCAATCCAGTTGATGGCGTTGAAAAGAGCGTTGGTACCACCGTAGCAGGCGTTGACAGAGTCCAAACCCTCAATGTCGGTGTTGTCACCAAAGAGTTGCATCAAGACAGACTTAATAGACTTTGACTTATCAAGTAAAGTTTCGGAACCAACATCGAGGCGACCAATAGAGTTAGGATCAATGTTGTAGTCCTTAAGCAGGTTCTTGGTGACAGTCAGAGTAAGGGAGTAGATGTCTTCACGATCATTGACGAAGGCCATGTTAGTTTGGCCAAGACCGATGGTGTACTTTCCAGCGGGGATGTTGTCGAACTTTTCAAGTTCAGACTGGTTCACAGTCTATAGAAAGAGAATGGTTAGATATTATTTAAAGACAGAAGTAATAATAAGGCAAATAAGCCATGTGGTGAATCAGAGGGCTTTTGCTGTGATTTATGATTTGGATGATTGCAAAAACGTGATTTATGAGGATTGTGCATACAAATAACATAAATTTATATGCGAGAGCCAATCATGAAATCCAAAAAGGGAGAAAGGGACATACTTGGCCAGGGATGTAAATTTGAAAGGCCTTGATACCGATGTTCTGAGGACGTTGAGAAGACATTATGAGAATGATGCTGAAGGATTAGGAAGAATAATTAAAGGATTGAACAATTAATGAAATAAACGAGCGGAAATACTTTGGTTTATGTAGGAAGAAAAAAAGAGAAGGAAAAAAAAAAAAGGAGAAGGAAGGAGAGGAGAAAAGAGAACATAAGAAAAATGTTGAAAAAAAAAAAATGTGAAATTTTTGTATATCGTTTGGCAGCCAAGTATTATTGTGCAAAATGATATAGTAGGCGGCGGTGGGAATTTTTTTTTAATAAGAGGAGAACCCGAAGATTTTTGAGTGTAGAAAATGGCCACGTCCTTGGCTAAAAATCTCTCCGTTTTGGTACCAATTAGACAATATACAAGAATTTCCAAAAAAAAAAAAAAAAAAAAAAACGTACGATTTAGCACAAAAGCCAGACAATAATAAGGTATAATTTGTTTGAGAAAAGAGAAAAAAAAAAAACAAAGTCGCGAGGGAAGTTGGCCTAGGAAAAAAAGAGAAATACCATAGTAAGGAAGCAGATATAGACATCTAGGTAATTTTGGTACCTACTTCTTGTTTTCATCATTCTTCTTTTGATTCATAATTTATTGGCTAGCAAAGAATCTCTGCCTTGATACATGACATTTCATAACCCACAAAAAAAAAAAAAAGGTACGTTTTAGTATCTATTGTTTACATCTTACTTAGAAAGAAAAAAAAAACATTCAGGGCTAGTGTGATGAAACTCAATCTGTCTGTCAAACCATGACGATATCATGGCCAGTTTTCTGATGTCAGATAATGCTAACTCAGACATTTTTCTCACGGCCATTGGACTCGCGTCGCAGATAACTCTTTACAGCCCTACCCCATTCAACACTTTTCTTGTACTGGGCCAACGAATCAGGCAGATTATCAATTGCATCACACAGATCAAGGCAATTCTCTTCCTCTCTAATCTCTGTGAATGGCGTCACATAAGTCCGAATCGTGAAAAGTAGTGCCTTTGTCTTGGGTAGTCTTAGTAAGCATTGCCTCTCGCATCTTAAAAACACGTTAGAAAAGTCGAGATCATCGGCATCTAAAGCAACAATGACTTCTTCCTCTGACGCATGGTTCAAGTCAGGAGCATACAGTTGATTATGAGATTGTACTCCCCAGTTAAGTCTGTAGACCCACTCGCCAATTTTGAGTCTTCGAAAAAACTTATCCATTGCCTTTTCAATAGATTTTTTGTATAGTGGAACTGGTCCGTGGATATCCTTTAGTGAAAGATCAATCTTCTGAGCCGGATCAAAACCCGAGGGGAAGGCAAAAGATCCGCTTTTAAGATAGTATTGCTCCGTCTTTTCGTCAAAAATCAAGATAAGAAAATCTTCCTCGATTGTATGAGCCAAAGTTCTAATTAGGGTTTCAGTGTCAGGATACGCGCTTGGGTCTCTAAGAATTTTCTCATTTCTAATTTTGTTGTGGATCAGTGAGTTATCCTTCTCATCAACTGCAAAGTATTGGGGGTATCGGCGCATCATGTAGTTGAGACACAACTCATAAGTCTCAAATACGCTTTCCTTTGCCTCCGGCCGGGTCAATACAGTGTGCTCGAGCTCGGTCTGTGTGATCTTCTTTCGCTTATCAGTAATGTCTTTGTATGTGTTCTCGAGCAGCAGCCACTCGCTGTGATCAAGCGTCTTAACGCCCATGGTCATGTGGTAGGGGCCCCGCTTGAACGGCCGATAAGGCCGGGGCTTTTCACTCTCCCAGGAAAAGCCACTTTCGACTGGGCCAATATCCTTGAGAATCTCGGGAACTGCGTAGAGTGATTTGCGCGCCGAAAAATACTTCCACAGCGATATCAGCATCCAAATAGCCAGGCCGGTACCTAACAATGCCTCCTTGTATTCAGAAATTATGGACATGATTTAATAATGTTATCAGATGAGTAGAGGACTCTAGCAAAACTGAGAGGTATGCACCAGTAAATTCAAGAAAAGAAAAGGAAAAAAATACAGGAAAAAAGATGGTTTAAGACGAATCTTTTGTCTTTGAGCTTATCACCTATTTCAACAAGGCAGTTTAAAAAAGTTTTTATCTTTTACCCCATACGTTTAACGTTGGCGAAAAATTGGTAATATTAGTTCACTACTATTGTAGCAATATTTAAGGTTTTGGCCGTTTATGGCCGAAGAGTCAGATTGTCAAAGATAGCCCGGCAAGCCCCCAAGACCTTCAAGTTCTCAATTGCCATAGCTGGAAAAAAAAATGAGAGAAAGAAAAAAATTAAGGCTCTCTTGGTAACTGCTAACGGCGGCTTTTTTCTTTCTTACTTTAATTCAAACTGGTCATGTCAACCCGCAATGAAGCTTGAATCATCGACGCGTTTAAAACTCGTAGCTTGTATCATTTGATATGCCTTTTACCCATTGTCTATTATTATTACTAGTAGTAGTATCTGTTTATTTAGGTGTCCTATGTGTAATTATATACTGAGAAGACACCAGGATTACCTGGGTCTGGAGCTATTAGCGCGCATGTACCCGTAGATGTGGAAATTTGGGAAGGCCGAAATTCTTCCATGAGCCTCAAGGCCCTTTCGTGGAGGGAGCCCGATAAGCTGGTCTCAAGCGAACCAGGGAAACCTGAAGCGCATCTTGTGCGGTAGTCGTTCTCCGCAAGTACTAAGTCAGTAAAACCTAACCCGGGCTGTCAATTGCTTGCATGATTCCCTGTTCTTGGACAGGATCCTCCACAGCAGAGTAGTCAAGTGGAATTAAAACTAGTTTTCATCTTGGTTGTATTCTTGTGGGAAGGCAACTTTGCTCTAGTTATCAGAGAGGTAGGTAGAATCCTAAAATTGGCAGCCAAAATCTGAGTTAGATTAAGTTATTTTCTATCTTCAAAAGATTGCCTGGTAAGCAAAATATTTTATATCTTGCATTTTATAGGACTACTAATTTGACTTCATTATTTCAAAAAATTGTATACAAAATTTGGCGCCATAAAATAGGAGTGAAATAATGGTATGGACGATGCGAATGCCTTTGAAGGTGGATAGCTATTGTTCAATTTAATGTGCTCTTTGCATAACTTGTGATTGACTACAGGGACAATAAACTAATGAAAATGATAATTGTTGGATAAAAAGCTAAGTTGTCAATATGATGACCCTAAAATTGAGATATGAGATTAAAATAGCTCAAAGCTGTAAGTCAAATTCAACTCGTTTCACATTCTGAAACAAAAGAAAACTCCGAGACAGATAAAGGGTTTTGTGATCAAAAGACAAAAAAAAGATAACTCCAAATTTCAAATTCTAGACAAAAAATGCAAGTCAAAAAGTACAAAATACATGAATGGAATGACAATTTGAAAAGCATTGATGTTTAAGACTTTCTGGCTATTTTTTTTTTTTGAATCATGACCCGCTTATAATTCTATTAATTATCTATAGTTACCCGATAGATAGATAGATAGATAGATAGAAAATCTGTCTATTGTTGTAATATCTAACAGAAATGGCTGAAAGATTATGAAAAGCCAGGAGAACTCGTACAATAATACTCTTCTACTCAGAGGAAGCTGTATGGTAAAGGGTATCCTAATCCACTAAAAGCCTTCATGGCGACTGCACCTCGCCATACTTTGAGCAAGCTGTTTCAACTTCGCACAGGACATGGCGCCCTTGGAAGTTACTTCAAGAAGAGGTTCATTGCCAAGAGAAATCATTACTCTAAATGTGGTCAATTGAAAACAGTTGAGCACATTTTAAGAGATAGTGCTCTACATCCTACGGAGCGCAGCTGCTTGAGAAAAACTTTTCCGGAGCAAAACTTCAACAAGCTGCTTTAATCAAGCGAACCATCAACAAAGAAGATGCGGAAAGGTGCCATATCTTCGTATGGGCCTGAGAGCGCTACGTTGCCCTCTTCATCGAGATAAGTGTTTAAAAGCAAAATGCCGTTTTTATATTTATTTTTTAATTTTTTTGTTATGTAACGTTTAGATATTGCAATAATAAATATATTTTTTTACCTATCGCGCCAACTTGTTGATATCGCATAGTAATAATAATAATAATATATTTTTGCCCAGTCAGTTGGCTACAGTATAAACTATCTAATAAAACAAATCACAAACAAAATAAAAAATGAAATAGAAATAAAA
>JAKUCA010000741.1:0-10112 GCA_030567025.1 Geotrichum europaeum | reverse complement strand
ATTATTATTATTATTATTATTATTATTATTATTATTATTATTATTATTCTAATTTCAAGTAGGAGCCTTTCTAAGTCCAGTTAAGTACATGACAATTTGAACAGGGTTTGATTGTAACAGGGCGGGCGATCGGTCGGTTGCGGCGGCATAGTGCTCTGATAGGTGTTTGACATAGAACAAGCATAAACGCACACATCTATATATGGTCATTCGTGCTGTTAGCTAGCTAGCCCAGCCATAGAGACAGTACAGATGATTGAGATCGATGGAGGCTGCTGGTTATAAGTAACTGATGATACCAGAGCATCACAACGGGTAATCTTTTGACCATCTATGACTACTGGAAGTTGCATGAGTTAAAAAAAAAGGAGCCTTAATACTGTAGAAGCACATATACCCTCCCCTCCCTCCAGTTTTATACGTTTTACGTAAATGATTAAAATAGTTCTATATACACTGATAATTTTGCTGATAAACTTTTACTCAAGATTAACTTGCACAGCTAAACTGAAACCTAACGAAAGAAACAACTAAATAAACTAGTAAACAAACATTTTAACTCAATAGAGAAAATCACCCGGTTCCAAGAGCCCGTTATTTGATATAAATCGAACTGCAGTTGTGGGTTTTTTTTGATCCAACCTTCCCGAATCGAATTTCAATATGAGAGAATGAAAAAAAAAATATTTATAAAACCTTTTTTTTTTTTTTTTTTTTTTTTTTTTTTTGGTTTGCTATAATTACGCCAAAGCTATCCATCCTGGCGGGCTGACAACTAAAATCTCTTTTTTTTTTTATAAATATTGAAATCTAAGAGCTTGTTATCCAAAGAACAAAACCATTTTTTTATCCTTCTTCCTAGACCTGGGGGTACGTACCAACATATGCGTTTGGCAGCGGCCAGTTTTGGGTGTGTCTGTATGTATGTGGACTGTAAACTTAGTTAGACGAGATCTCGGGCAATGGGCTGTCAAAAACTTTTTAATGGCAAGGTTATATAGACATATAGATGCAGCTACGTGCATATCGTCGCGTAGAACTGGTTAGGAAAGAAGAAAAAAAAATACTTTTATGGGCGCAATGGCCCTTCTTTATAGCCCAATAATGAGATCTTGGGGGTTTGGAACTTAAGAAAGTAGAGACTAGCGCACCTCCACAGCATATTTACCTTGTTCCGAGCAAGGGACTCTCATAAAAACGAAAAAAAAGTTAAAAATTGAGCCAAAAATAAAAACTAGATCTTGAAAATGATTTAACTAACGACAATTTTAGATAATAAAAAAAAAGTGCGCGTTTTAACTGTACCATCTATTTCAGATAACGTTGATTCACAGAGACCAATCCAGAAAAATAAAATAAAAAACCTATCAGATAGTGTCGAAGATTTAACTTTTTCAAAAACCGCAGGCCGTCCAAACTGATTAGATTTGTGTAAAAAAAAAAAACTGGACTGTTAAATTCACATACCAAGCTCTATTGGCGTTATTATCATTGTTTTTATCATTTGCTCACATTAGGGTATGTAAACAAGCTAGCTCTAATAAAAATAGATGGTTGCGGTGAACAAGATGATTTGTAGCAGAATTGAACCAGTTTTTTTATCGACTGCAATCTAGTGGCCGCCTCTAGTTAGTCCATCTCGCCTTTGCCCGATTTTGCTGCGTATGAGCACGTCAAGTTGGGCTTGCGAAGAAAATCCTAGAGTTGCCGCTGTTGATGTTCTGGATTTAACCAGCCAAGTGATGAATTTGCAAGCAAAAATTTACACTTACTATTAGGCTACTAGGACATGATTAGATTTACCATAAGTTGTAAAAAAAAAAAAAAAGTTTTTGCCTATTTTCTTTTTAACTGAAATTTTTTTTTTTTTTTTTTTTTTTTTTCATTGGTAACAACTACTCCCGCTATGGCTAGAGCTATATGTCTATGTCCGTCCAACATTATGGCTTTGGCGGCATGGATGGATCTGTATCCAAAGAAAAGTGTACAAAAAAAAAGCCATCGGACCGGTCGCAACAACCCTAGTGTGCAGGTCCAGGCCACTGAACACGGTCGTATGGCTTTACAGACGCTCATTGTTGGCTGGTTTACCAACTGTAGATATTGCATGTCTAAGAGCAGCTGGATGGTGGATCCATAGATTATATTTTATTTTGTAGATCGTGAATTAATAGCTATGCATGTCGTAGTGACCAATATTGATATAAAGTAACACTGCACAATAAAAAAAGCACAGCACTGAGATCAATGTTTAGAGCCCTAACAGTAGTAGATCTCCATCAACAGATTTTGTATGTAGTACCGCCCTACCTGAGAATCCCGGCTATAAAAAATATTTTTTCTTCTTCTATGGCCAAATTGTCCACCGCCCCATTCTTGTTGATATGCACTGGGTAGTCATTGGTGACGGGCCGCGTACGTTTTCTTGAATAATTTGCAGGTATGTAATCAGCAGGCAATTGGTTCTCTATCAACAAGCTGTCTAGAACTGTTGCATTACATGCTGTATGGCGTTTCTGCCGAGATCCCAAAACAAAAAAAAAAAAACTGTCGTGAACGCTGCTGTGCGTTTCCATATAATTCTTATAGTCTTTATCTGATATTCAGAATAAATAAAACAGATCTGAAGAATATTATAAAGTAGGTGATGAAAGTGACTTTTGCATAGATCGATCATTGCAATGCAAAAAGAAATATATGCACGGCTGAACCAATAAAAATGATGAAGAAAACAAAAGTATATTGCTTTAGATAGAAAATCTGTTTATTGTCCTAATAAAGTATTTTGCTTTTTTAATTCTAATTTTTTTTTTAATATTGATTTTGGTTTTAAATGCAGTTTCTAAAAGGGTTTTTTTTTCAAAAACCCGCCCAGCTGAAAAAATCCAGCAGCGTATGATAAAGGGTCGATGGAGCTTGAATGGATGTGAGTTGTCTGCTGGTATGAAACACAAAGAACTTAGTTTTTTTTTTTTTTTTTTTCAATTTGCCACAGCCTCAGGGGTCAACTAGTGCAAGAGTATACAAGTTCAAGATAGTAAACATGGAATAGATAAGAATGGTGAATAGGGAACTATAGACTGGTTATTCAGCTTGTGCAGCAGCACCAAGAGCAAAAGCAGTAAAAGCAGTAAAAGCAGTAAAAGCAGTAAAAGCAGTGGAAGCAACAGAAGCACCGGGAGCAGTGAAATTTCAGATACAAATATCCGAGAAAGAAAGATTATTAGATGTCTAAATATTTCGATTGGTATTAGATGATTGTTTCTGCAAGATCGTCACTATGCAAAAAACCAGAATAAAGAATGAAGAATGGTTAGTAGTACAAACTGCCTGTCAAATGCATGATCCCCACCATGTTTTCACACCCCCTATAGACCCAGCCTGACCACTCAGACAGGAATTTTTTGGGCCCTCGCACATCCATTGTGTTTTAGCCTGGCTGGGATTTTTTTTCTGGTCAACGAGGTGAACACCTAGTACAAAAATCAAAACTGACCAAAATCTGAACGCCTGTTGCTACTGCCCCCTTAAACCCAGTGTCCAACGATGCTAGCAGTTGTTGTTTGGACCGCCGGCGTGACTTCAGGATCATGGTCCTCCGGAGAAGCTCCGCTTTTACTACTGTTGCTTCTGCTGCTGCTTCTGTTGCTTCTGTTGCTGCTTCTGTTGCCGCTTCTGCTTCTGCTGCTGCTTCTGCTGTTGCTTCTGCATAAATAAGACTGGATCTTTTCAGTCAGGAAATGAAATTGGTAACTTCTGTTGGCATCATCAATGTTTCTCTTGTTCAACTCCATTATGACTATCAAAATTAAATAGAAAAAAAAATAAAAAGGAATATGAAAACCTGATTTTTTGGAAATTTTGCATCTTAATATCCACTTCAATCCACTCTAATTCTCTCGGAAAATTTATTATGATTATAATAATAATTCAATTGTGCTCGGCAGATGTCTAAATTATTCTATTGTCTGCTGCTGCGCAACGCCTGATTCACATTCCTCTTACGGCTTTTTCTCTGGTACCTTCTTGTTCACAAACTATTCAATATTTGTCTAGTAAAACAAGCAATTATTCCATGTATGCAATTTCGTATATAATTCACCAGCCGCCCTTGTCAATTCTCGTTTCTTGACAATCTCTTTCCTTTTTTTTTTATTTTTTTTTATTTTTTTATTGTTATACTGGTTCTGTAGAGATCTCACCCTCTCATCAGGCTTATCATTCTCATTATTGTAGATATCATGGACGTGATACAGCGTCAACAACAGCAAAAACAGCAGCCATCGCAGCTGGATAAGCCAAATAAGTTCTTTCTTACCTCACTCAACACAAGTAAAATAGACCATGCGCTATCGCCTACATTGTCTCAGTCATCATCTTACACAACATCCCCGACTGACGACGACTCCCAGCGCCGGCCCTCCTGGAAAGCGTCGCTCTCTCGCAAGCTCACAAAGCTGCGGCCAAAGCAACGACAACCAGCAGAACAACAGCAACATTCATTCAGCTACACCACTCGCAACGACGATATTACCCAGTTTGGCCAGCCTCGTACCCTGGTTTTTCACGAGCTGCCGCCCCTGCATTTTAATCACTTTCTTGACTCGTCTTCTTCGCCTCCCTCACCATCAGACACCACCGCTAGTACCTCCAACTTGCTGAAAGACCTGGATGTCAGCGAGGTAGATGAGATTGTACATTTTCTTTGCGACGGTGACGCAACCTCATCGCCGACCTTTATGAAGTATAACAGCGCAGTGACCACCAACAACGGCATTGCTCCCAACGAGAACAATAATCTGGCTGCAAGCGAGCTTGCTGTGACAAGACCCATACTCTGCACAATTCAAAACACGCCCAGCAGCAAACATCCCCGGCCCAGCAGCGTATACGAACAGAGCGAACTGCTTACGTATAATCCCCACAGCAGCAGAAGCAATAGCAGCAGAAGCAATAGCAGTAGAAGCAATAGCTGGAGAAGCAGTAGCGGAAATACAGTGGAGGCAGCAAAACCGCGCTTTAGCGACATCCACAAGCTTCAAACTAATCTCAGTGGCAGCATCAGCCCTGTGAGCCCCCCAGCGCTTTATCGCCGGGCCTCCGACGGGTTTTCTGCGCGTCGCGCACTTTCTTTTCACGAGGACTTGCTGCAGCGGAACCAACAGCACCACTATCAATTTCAGCAGCAGCAGCAACAACAGCACCCATGGGCACCCATTGAGTCGCGACCAACCTCGCCCGCGTCTCATCACACGGCTGCCAGTGCCAGTAGTGCGAATAGTGCTAGCAGTAGTGCCTCTAGCCTTACCTCATGGTCAAGCGTCAGCAGCGGCGCTGCGATACCCGAGCGCCATCCAGAGGCGTTACGCTCTGATTGGAAGAGCCTGCGTCTATCCCTTGCCGACGCTTCCAGCCCCCGTGGCATCAGCGAGGGGGTTGAGACTAAAAAATCTGCCGCAGCTGATGTTCATGCGGTTTACACCCTTGCGAACGAGATTGCGTGTCACCGTATGCGCGAGCATCGCACCGTGCTACAGCTGCGTCAAATGCGAGCACGTAACCGTGCGCGGTGGGCTTTTGATAGCATCCCAAAAGTCCACATTGCGCTACCACTCCTATCCGCAGTGGTTCTAGGACCAGCTGGCTCACAATTGGGACCGACGCGTGAATACGGTGTTGCCAGGAGAAACAGCTTTCACTCTGCCTACTTGCCTGCCTCTGAGGAGATAGAGGGCAGCGCTACTACGACCGGCATCCCGATCGAAATGGGCGTTGCGGGGGCTGGTAGAAGCATTAGCGGAACCATTGACGCGCGCCTTGGCAGGGTCAATTCCCGACTTCGACACAAAGTGGTGAGCCATCAGGTTCATTTCCCTGCAGCCGTGGTGCTACCGCCGTCATTTCCCGGCGCTGACCCGAACTCTACTTCTTGTAGTAGTCTTGGAGAGCCCACCATCATTTGCCAGACCCGAACGGCCCGCTTCCAGCTAATGTGCGCTCCTTCCTCAGCGTATCTCAACCGCACGGTGCAAGGCAGCGGAACCGTCTTGCCAAAAGGACAGTTAATGGCCAAACTGATCTTACTCAACCGCAAAAACGCTGGTGGCACCCAGGGAGCAGGCCCCATGTTCCGCGATCTTGACGATGTCCCGAGACAGTTGAATTTTAGTTCTCATCAGCCCCAGCCGCAACGCCAGCAGCCCCATCAGCAGCAGTACCGTACGCAGTTGTCAATGCGCGAGGTCAGCCGGATGGGTGCGCCTGCATCAGCCTCGACTGTGCCGCCGCAACGGGGCATTACCGGCAGAGGCAGCGGCTTTGGCGGCACTGCACAGAAGCGCCCTGAACAATGGAGCCTGAGCACCGATGTGCTCACAGTCATGCCGACGCACGCAACTATGCCACCGCACCGGCAGGCAACCTCGCAGGCACGCCGCCGCGTCTCGGGGCTTAGAAACGTGACGTCCTCAGGCGCTGCTGTGCCTCTTGCTGCCTTGCCGCGCGGCAACGCGGTTTCGTTCGGCTCGTTTCCGGCGCCACGCAGGTTCAGATCGATCCTGCCGCGGTCCCGGTCCGTGTGCAGCGTGACGAGCGTGCATAAAACCGGCAGCTTTGTGAGTTGCGGTAACAGTGTTGCCAGCCGCACTAGCACCGTTGCTACTAGCGATCAGAAACCTAGGCACCCGCTACACCAATCTATGGTGCCAGAAATTACAGCTTAACCCCGCCTCTTCCCTCCTTTCACTGATTAATCTTTGCCTACTTTTGCCAACTATTACCAGCTGGTGCATCATCGGCTTATCTATCTTTTTATTTTCCTTTGTTATCTCGCCCTTTCTTTCGACCCTTTTTTTTTGTTTCATTCTACATTTCTGTTTTTATTTATTAGGGGAGCCCCTTATGTCTCAAAGAGACGGGCTTCCCCGTTCGACCTCATTCCTGGGGTTACCCTCATCATTCATTCACAGCACCATTATTTTTTTTTATATTGTTGTTAACGGAGGCTTGGAATTAAGTTTTATTTCATCGCTGCCCAACATGAATCTTTTATTCTATTTTGAATTTTTTGATTTCCTTGTGTGTATGGTTGCTAATTTTGTATTTTATTTTTTCTTTGTTGTCTCCTTTTTTTTTTTTTCTGTTTGTATGATATGTCTCCTTCTATTTATTTCTTATGTATTTATACATGTGTATGTTTATATATTGTTATTTTTCGAGTTGTAATAATTATTACTTTTTTTTTTTTTTTGTTTGGATGTTAGATTTTTGATACCCTGTATCCAACTGCTTGCCAGACTGCACTTGGCTTAAGCACGTAAGTTCCTATCAACGCTTAACAATGAAACTACCCCCCTCCACAGCACCATAACGACCTCTCTTGAAAACAAACAAACAAACAAACAAACAAAAAAAAAAAAAAAGAGGTAAGCGCCGAGAACCTGTGACTATAATACGTAAAATATCAGATTATAGAACATGAAAAAACAAGCACAGTTACCCATATACACAATCTCCCAAAATCTAGCAAAAAGCTGCTCAAGAAAAAAAAAAAGGTGGGATGAGCACTTCATGAGACCTATAGACTACTTAGGAGTATTCAGCCTGTGTCTATTTGGTTTACGCTGCCATCCTTCTCTTTAACTTATATATATATACACGAAAGCCAAGGCAGATTAGCCCTGGTAGGACGCGCGGAGCTGCCGGATCATGGCCTGCTGGTCGGCTGGAAGCATTGCAAGCTGGTCGTCGGGAAGCTGCAAAACCTGGGCCAGCAGCGCGGCCTGCTGTTGCTGGTCGGTGCCGCCAGGGCCGGTAGGTGGAGGCGGGGGCGGGGGAAGATTTTGTTGCTGCTGCTGCTGATGATGTAGCTGTTGATGTTGGTATTGTTCTTGCTGCTGAGGCGCTTGTGGCGCTTTTGGCGGTACTGGCAGTTGCGGCACCTGTTGCTGCTGCGACGCCCCCGGTGGGTTATTTTTGAGCTCGTCAAGGTAGTTGTACGGGACCCCTGCCGCAGCCGCCGCGGACGCGGCGTTGACAACGTGTGCCACAACAGTGTTGTCAACAAGACCCATGCGCAACATAGCCTGCAGCGCTGCATACGTCAACGCCGGGCTGGCGCGCAACGCATCTGCCAGCTGCGCAGGGTTCTGCGCGAGCAGCGTGGGGGCCGAACCAAGAAACTGCAGCAAGTTTGGTGCCGGCACCTGCGCCAGCTTGGCGGAGATGGGGTCTGCGGCTGTTAACTGCGGACCCATTGCGTCGGCAGCGACGGGCCCCGAAGAAGCGGGTCCTCCGCCGTAAGAGCCGCTGGAGCCGTAGGATTGGGACATACCGTCGTTGCTAGGAGCTAGCGCTGCCGGGCCCGACGGCGGCTGTGTCGTGGAGACGGGGCCAGTTGGCGGTGGTGTATAGCTTTGGCTCTGCTGCTGATAAAACTTCTGCTGCTGCTGTTGTTGCGGCTGCTGCTGCTTTTGTGGCCTGCTATTGTTCATCATGTTATTGTTAAAAGCGTTGTTGTTGGGGTATGACTGTCCACTGTAGTTAAGCTGCTGGTTAAACCCGCCAAACCCGGCATTATTTCCATTATTATTGTTGATATTGCTGCCCCACTTTTTCTTGCCAAAGGCCTGCTGCTGGCGACCACCACCACCGGGGCCTCCAGGACCACCGCCCTCACCCTGGCTAAACTCATTTGTAAAATCTGCGCGCAGGGTTCGGGTCCCGACCTTGAACTGGCCATTAAATTTTTGCACGGCCGCAATCGCAGATTCAAGACTGACATACTCCACAAAACAGTATCCCTTTGACCGGTTGTTGCGTTCGCGGTCTTTGACCAACCGGAACCGGTTCACGGGGCCTACCGAATTGACAATCTCTAAACCAAACAGGATCAGTTAGTAACTGATCTTTTTAATACTATGATAATTTAAAAAAAAAAAAGTGAAAAGATTAATAGACGTACCCAGAACCTGCTGGTCATTAAGCTCGTACGGGATATTGCCGATGAAGAGCACGCGTGTGGGCTGTTTATCCATATTCATCTTTGTAACGTGTGGCTATCTATTAATCAATCTTGTAATTCCTGATCTCCAGTAGAAATCAATCAAAAATACAAGAAAACCCTCAAATTAATTAAGAAAAGAAAAAACAGAATAGTTGGTAGGTACGAATGAATCAAAGCGTCGTAGGTGCTGCTGTTGCAGATATTTTTCAGGTTGTGTGGACGATGAGTTGGGAAGAAAACAGGAGCGTCATAAAACAGGATGACTAATCAAATCACGAAATGACCGCGTGGCATGCTTTTTTCTAAAAACGCGTAATATAAGTAAATAATATTAGTAATAAAGTTTTTCACAATCAATTAGCTACAGAAAAACTTTTTAATAAACTAAAACACAAGTCTCGACCATAGAAATTGAATTACTTACACTGGATATTATCATTGAAATCAAATTATCATAAGTTCAAACAACTATTCAAGCCTTGATGGCCAAGTTGGTAAGGCGCGTCACTAGTAATGACGAGATCGTCGGTTCGAATCCGGCTCGAGGCATTTACTTTTTGCATTGTGCAAAATGATTTTTTTTTTTAAGATCCATTACTGTTGTCTGTCCTTGATCGCTTGATTAAAAGCCACAAAATATTGCAAGCTGATAAAAGAATTGGCTAATTAATGATCACAATTCATCATTAGTCAAAAAAAAAATTAATTTCAACCTCGTTAAAAAGGGTGTCGTCAAGTTGTATCCAACTTGAATGGAAAAAAAAAGTATGTATACTATTCTAACCTCTAGAAATCATACGAGCACCATGAAAATAAACAAATAATGTATGGATAGTTGAAAAATCGGTTAATTGTTCTAATATATAAAATTTACAATATACATAACAGATTTAAGTATACAAACACAGGTTATACGCGCTGCCAGCGTTACTTTATCAATTTCATTGAAATAAATATTGAAGCTACACGTCTTCTTTTCAGGTTCCTTCTGTTTTTTTTTTTTTAGATAGATAATCAGTTTATTGTTGTCCTTAAATCAAATGGTTACAAGCAAAATTATAAAACAAAATGATATACAAAGAAGACATGAATTTCAAAACATTTGTCT
>JAKUCA010000740.1:0-10132 GCA_030567025.1 Geotrichum europaeum | reverse complement strand
TGAGTAGAATGCGACGTCGTATCAATCCTTTCAAGCAACAGTTTGCCTCTTCTCAAGAGGGCTTTCTATTTGATCATCCTATTTACCATTACATTCATTATGTTATAATCTCATGACCACTTCTATTCTTTCAGAGACACACCAATGGGCATTACGTTGGTTTCAGAATAGAGTTTGAGAAACGAAGACTATTCACTTTTTTTTTTTTTTTCTTATTCTCGAATCTCGCTAGTTTATTCAATCGGGTTCTTTTTCCTCCTCTTCCTCCCATTTTACAACTGTTAATAAACTCTTATCCGTCATTCTCGCCGTTCAAACTTAGATATATAGAGATAGCACCCCCACCATGACTGTTCCAACCTCTCCCGAGTATTGGATTTTTGGCTACGGTTCGCTTATTTACAAGCCTCCCGACAATTTTGACCGTGCGGTGCCAGGCTACATTGTCAACCACATCCGGCGGTTCTGGCAGTCAAGCAACGACCACCGCGGCACGCCAGAGGCACCGGGCCGAGTCGTGACGCTTATCAAGCGCGACTTTTACGATGCTTTGCCCACCCCCGATTACCACCCTGAACCCGCGGGAAACAAGGTCTGGGGTATTGCCTACCGCATCCGCGCCGACGTCGCCGACCAGGTCCGCCAGGATCTTGACCACCGCGAGAAAAACGGGTACACCGTCGAAGAAGTCGATTTCCACTTTCATGGCGCCAGTGATGACGATGATAATGATGATTCTATCAGCGCCGGTGAAGTCAAAACGCGCAAGTGCAGCGTTTACATTGGCACGCCGGAGAACGAGGCCTTTGTTGGCAACGTTGAAACCCCCGAGCAACTGGCGCGCCACATTCTTCAGTCACGCGGGCCCTCGGGTGAGAATAGAGAGTATCTTTACAAACTGCATGACTCGCTGCTGGAGCTGCACCCTGACGCCCATGATTTTCATATCCAGGAGCTTGTCCGCCTCGCCAAGGCCATCGAGAAGGAAGTGGCACTCGAAAAGGCGAATTAGATTTAGCGCCGACACCAGGCAACTCTTAACGGCCTACACATTTACTGCATCAATACCATCATGTCAACACAAAAATTGTTCTCAGAAACTATTATATACATATTTACTTTTTTTTTTTTTTTTCTTTTTAAAGGAAAAAAAAAAAAATAAATAAATCAAGAAAAACCCCTCCCCAAATAAATAATAAAATTCTATTTCTGCTCGTAGTAGTCGAGAGTCTCGTTGTTGTCGTCTTCACAAATGAGCACTGACAAATGAAATGCATTATGGTTGTTTTGGCGCGTTGTGCGAATTTTGGTACATTTTGAGCTCCATTTCAGTGGGCCATTCATCGCCGACACCCGAAACACGTCCGTGCTTGAGCAAAAACTGGCCATTGTCTGAATAGGTGATAAGAGCTGAGAGACAATGCTTATCAGAGGTAAAGCCAATGCGTTGCATCCAGGGGAGGACCTCAAGGAGGTCATCTTGGTAGCCAGCTTTGCCAATCATGGCAATGTACTGATGAAAAAGTGCAGGAGAGGGAAAGAGCTTGAGGAGATGGTCAGAGTCACCGCCGTCAATATACGCTCCTCGGACCCAGTGTTTGAACTCAACTGTCATACGCTGCGCCGCAAATAGGCCGTCCCAGCGCAGCGTCGGTCGTGTCGCCGCAGCTTTGCACATATAGTAAAGCGTCCATGCGTCGGGCTCATAGCCCTGGCTGTCAAGCATATCCGTGTAGATCGCCCACATCTTTTCCGGCGCACCGTAGTAAAGCTCACCGGCCAGCATCGCGTTGAGAACAGGCCGCGGGCGGTGCTCCATGACCGCGACAACTTGCCGTGTGAGATCAAGACCGCGACTCGTACTGTATAATTCATTGTTGGCGCCACGGCGTCTTCTGTACCCGCTCTCTTCCAGCCGCGCTTGTTCCTCGGGATCGCCCACCCAGAGCCGATTATCGTTGCTTGCAACTTTCAGATAGTGCTTGAGAAAGCCAATATCGACGAACTCCGGAAACTCGGCCATGATCTTGACCGCTTGCGCCATGGTTCGGTAGCCCATGACCACCTGCGACAACAGATAGGGCGTAATCAAATTAGGATTCTTGCGCGCCTGACCACGGATTTTGGCCCATAACATGTCCATTGTTGCAAGTGGTAGATCATCTAGCCGTCGCAGCTGTTTAAGCAGTAGCGCCCAGAGAAGACCATTAGGATGCGGGATTGTATCAAAGACTGAAAGTGCCTGATCGCTTGTCTTTGTCATAAGTAGCTCGAGAGCTTTTACGCCATGCAAGTACGGGAATCGACCCTGGAACGAAAGGTTCTGTTGCACAATTCCATGGTTTGCGTTTAAGATTTCAATGCGATCATTAGGAATGCTAAGTTCGGGGTTGGCTGATTTGAGCGCGCGGACTTCAGAGAGAGAATATGGGTATGTATGCATTTTAATGATTTTAAGGAACGCGAGGGCGCGCTCGGGCGAGTCCTCACGCACCACATATGCAATGGCCAAGTAGCCCTTCGTGTCAAGCAGCAGGTGGTGGCGAGTCATATGATCGACAATGATGCCCTGTGCCTGGATGATGAGTTCTGTTTCACGCGGAGTGGTCACGCAGCCGAATCGAGCGCAGATCCACAGCAGCTGATTCAATAGTGCTGAGTCGAGAGGTGTACCTTTATGGTGCGTTGAATCCAAAGCTATCCCTAGAACAGTAGGTAGCAGCTCTGGCAGCCACTTTGCAATTACCGTAGTCACTCTAATAACCATTTTCTGTTGCATTAGGATATTGCCCTTTTGCCGGGGAAAAAGTATCGAGAACCACCGGCAAAGCGCATATGCGGCAAGCCGCGAGTTGCAGTACCGCCGTAGTGTAAACTGGACCATGAATCGGGGCCATTGATAGTTAGCCGGATCAAGCACATCAAGAGCTTCAGACAATTTTGGTTGTTTAACCCGCTCAACGAATTTAGCGAGATCAGCATGCGTGTAGTGTTTATTCTTCAATGTAGATGCAACGCGCGATCGCATCAATTTCCAGCCTATCCAAGAGACATTGCTTTGAAGAGCAGCCAAGAGCTCTGACCCTGTACCACTTGGAGTCCGATGCCGCAAAATTTCAATCATCTCACACACCGCGCTGGCTTTATTGCCATCAAGCATCTTGCTAATAACTTCAACAGTCTCCATCAGATCCACTTTGCCCTGAACCATTCTATCAACTGCTAAAGCCAAAACAGTCACCGTCTCCATCGAGTCGACATTGCCCTTTTTTGTACTCGGTAGCTGTGACGACACTGGTAGTTGTTGTGTCTCCTGTGCCGTTTCTGCAAAAACATCCGGGCTGGCATAGATTGAGACGCGCTTCCGCGCCGGGTTTCCCCGTCTTGGTTTTTTCGTTTGATGCTTCTTTTGTGCAAAATCTCCATCCCCATGCTCGTCGTATCCGTCAAATCCATTGGCTCCGTTCCTCAGCACGCCGCTTGAGGCCTGGACATTGAGCCCCTCGGCCCGCATATAATCAACCAGCCTCATCATCGCATACCCTCTTCGAAGGCGGTCACACTGACACTTGGTCGCTTCCAAGAGTTTTGAGGCATGCTTGGAAGCATGGTACATCTTTTTTTTTTTTTTTTTGGTTTTCGTGTTTGAAAGTTCAAATTGTAGAGCAGCGCTTTTCGTGGGGAGAAGATGAAAAAAAAAATGGTAGATTTGATTTAGACCAACAGGTATTGGCAAATAAAAAAAAAAACTTTTGGTGATGCTCAGTTTGGCAGCGAATTTGGGAGAGGGTTGTGAGATATGAAACATAAAACTTAAACATGAATAATATCACATGATACAAACTAGTTTTTTTATAGTTTTAAGTTTCAAGTCAGAAAAAATTTTACAAGATTCACAATCTTAAAACTTTGTAGCTTTAAATTTTACAAGATTCATAATTTTAAAACTTAATCTTTAAATGATACAAGCAAGTAATTATTTTATTTCAATTTATCTTGTCCAAAAGCATTTCAATTGGCTCAGTGTTTTATTTCAGGGTCTGCCATCATTACTGCCATCTCGTTCAGCATATTTATGAGCGGAGCACTGAATGTTTATAGTCGAGAGTATTCTGGATCTAAGTCGTTACCGAAAAAAAAAAAACATTTTCTACAAAAAATGTAGATATTTTTTTTTTACTACTTTTGCCATGTTCGCAGAAGTAGAACCGTGGAAAACGATGGGTTGATGGCTTTTCACGCACCTCCTAGCAAAAGATCTAGGACCAGGATTCAGAAAAAGTTATTATTTTTGACGCACCAGAATGCATTTTTTTTTTTTTTTTTTTTTTTTTAACAATTATTTGGTGCTACATGTAAACTCTTCTGGGTGGTATGAACCCGCAACTTACGAGTCGTGGCTTTGGTTTCAAGCGAAACTTGAAAAAAAAAATTTGTTTTGTTGATCAATATAATTTACAAGATTGACATTAAAATAACTGTGCATACAGCAAAAAAAAAAAAGAGTAGTTTTTTTTAAACACTAATCTATCAGATCCTGGCGAAGTAGCGTTTATAAAGAAGATTATGTGTTTCGGAATTTTGTAGTATCGAATAATCCGTAAATAATTCCATGTGGCGAAAAAAAATAAAAGTGTGACTATCCATGGTAGAATACATGTCTGTTGGTATCTTGTGCCGAATTTCGCATAATCTGAGTTCCGTCCAGATGGCCCAGAGGTTTGAAAATTGATTCAATCCGAGTTTTTAAAAAAGTTAAAAAATAAAAAAAAAGCAGGCTGTAAAAATTTCAAGTTAAAAAGACTGACTCAACGTGAGCCAAACTCATTTTATCAAGATGAAATGTAAAACGAAGCCATTGCTAATCCTCAGAAGCTTAGCCGCAATTTAAACAATGACTCTTGTTTTAACTCTTGCGTGGACCGCCTTGAACCGCCCAACTAACATTGCATAACCATTTTATGAAACTTCCATGTTGTTTAGAGACTTGACGTATGTATGTAGATAGTTTTAGTTTGCTGCTGTGCCGAAAACAGATTTTCTCTCTACAGTATACTTGCCCTGCTCTCACATGCCCAAAAGTGGGTATCTAATCAGCATAAAGCTTGTAATCAATAATAAAAAAAAAAATGCTGATCCGGGTGCCAGGAACTTTGTACCTCGCGCACGCGAAAAAAAAAAGGGGAGGAAGCGATGAGCTTAAGTAGATCTCAGTTGCAATATGCGCAGGTAACACGTTACTAAAAATGTCATGCCGCAGGATCAGAAAAAAACCAAGCTTTGATCTAACTATAAAATCGAGTCTGGTAGTATAAATGCACGACAAAAAAAAAAAAAAAAAGACTATGAGATACATATGTGCCGTGCTAAATTGCAAGTTCTCTTTTATTCTTTGAAAAGAAAGTTGTTTTTGTTTTTGTATGTTGACTCAACACCTAAAAAGTTTCATTACAAAAAAGCTATGTACGGCATGAGTAGACCACTCTGGTGAAATGACCCATCAGCAAGAAAGATGCAATTAGAAATAAAAACTTAAGCCACTACATCAAGGGAATTTTTTTTTTTTTTTTTGAAATCCAAAAAAAACTCGATTTGAACATTGGCACATTGATTTGTTTTGAAATGGCACAGCAACCCAGTCTTTGCATGCAATGCCAGCCATGCAATTGGGAAAACTTCCTCCAATGACAGACACCAATATAAGAAACTTTTAGTCTACGGCATCCATGGGCATTTGTGACACGGCATTGCTCGTCAGTTGCTTGATTGATTTAACGATATCTGGTGGCCTGCTGCTGATAGAGCCAATTCTCAGGTCAATCTCTGGGGGTTAGCGAGCCAGGGTTTCTGTAATTTTATGCACATGAAAAAAAAAAAAAAAAAAAAGAAAATATGAAAGGCAGATTTTTTTTTTTTTAAGACATGCCAAATACTCTGTTTGGTCGATGCGCCTCTGTATGCAAAGTCTAAAAACTTTTTTCCGTTTCAAATTTATGATAAGGTTATTGTCTAACGAGAGTAACAGCGCAGTGGTCTGTCATTTTTAGAGGCCAGGGGCGCGCCATCGGGTCACTATTAAACAGAAACATTAATGGAAGCCAAATCTATGTGCCCTTCACTAAAATGGATTATGTAACGATTCCAAATGATTAGTTTGTGAAATAGCGCAAGCCTCTATTGGACAAAAAAAAAGAGGCAAAAGTGAGCGTAACTATTAGCCAATTGGTTTTAAAAAAAAAAAATTGGTTTCTAATTTAGACTGTAATTAACGGTATATTTTCTTAAAAAATCTGTGGCAGCAACTGTCAAGTCCCCAGCTAAGATAGCTAACTGAAGTTTCCAGTTTGCTGTCACGATTCAAGGTTTTTAGCAAAAAAAGATCATATTGAGCCTACAGTATCTGAATTCAACCTGTTTTTTTTTTTTTTTTTTTTGTTCATTGAAAAGAGCGCCAAAACTGTGAATATTAAGATATTGGTATTCATGCTCCGACATGGACGATGGTGGCCCTTCTGGGTTACTTTTATAAGGAGAGGGATCCAGCATGACCCAATGCCAAACATAATATCCATGTAGGGAAGTTTAGCTCACCATATGCGCTCAACTGTACATGCATCGGATCTGGATTGAACGGGCGGGGTCGAAACTCTGCATAGAAAAAAAAATATATCTTATCAGCCAGTATATCCAAGCGACTGATGTCAAAAAGTTTTCGGCTTCTAGCTGGTGCAAATGGTATATAAACACCAGAATGTTTTACTTATGTGAAGAAGGAAAAAAAAAGATCAAAACAACCAGAAGCAGCCCAGTATCATCTACAACCAAAAAAAATAGAAACCGTGACAAACAAGAAAAAAAGGGGCAATGCGTCCAATGTATATCAGGTTTAGTTATCTAGCATCTAGTGTGGAGGCTAACGGGTGCCATAAGTATGTTACTCGTGTCTGTATTTACAAAGAAATTGTAAGGATTCAATCCCAATTTTAAGATATGGATGCCGTAGGTTACAGATGTTGTTACAATTTCTCCAAAACGGAACCCGGGTGACCCATTCCCCCTTGATCCGAACAGCCTCCAAGGCTCCAGTAGAGCACAATCTCGCAAAGGTATATATTTTCTGTCAAAGCTAATACCTCTGACATAAAAAAAAAAAAAAAAACCTTGAACATGTATACAGGCTTGAGTACTGGCGCCGTTAGCATCCTGCTGTTTTGTCTCAGTTATCACATTTTAGTTACAACACGCCCCGGGAAAAAAAAAAGTAATAGGCCCAGCCCTGCCCATGGTGGGAGAAGATGGCCGTTTGGTGATGCACAGAGTGCAGGATGGGTTTTCCGCACAACGGTTTCCAGTCCCACCCGCGTAGTTGCAAAGGGAAAAAAAAAAAATTGTGAGGGAGAGAGATGGGGACTACTGTTGATATCAGCATTGGTCACGGGCCATCTTTTCCCAGTTGGACTTGACCCGGGTTTCAATTCCTTTCCCTTTTTTTTTTTTTTTTGGTTACACGCAAAACCCCATGTGTTCAGATGGGAATTATCTCAGAAAAAAAAAAGTTAATAATAATAATGAATCTATTTATTGTCTTAATATCTAAAAGTTACGAAATAAAATATAGTTATTAGCTAATTAATTTCTAAATGTTTTGAAAAAAAAAAAAAAAATCTATCTATGCGCAGAAGTGCTTAGACGAGGGTGTGGCCAGCGGACATGAATTTTCGCTGATACACCCCCCGATCCCAGTTTCAAAATTTGGTCTTTGGCTACAGTTCCTGAGACAAGACCTACATCACTGGAATGTTTGTTGTATACATTTTAGAATCAACCCAAAAAAAAAATAAAAAAATAAACCGGGCCCGGTCCGGCCCTTCTTCTCTTCTATACTAGAGAATGCACCCTGGGCCCAGGTTTTGTGGTTAAAATGATGGTTATCATCATGCCTATTCTGGTGTCTTAGGGTTGCACAGGTTTTTTTTTTTGTGATCAAGTTTGACCAAGCCTTGCCAACAATTCCTCCTTGACCCAAAAAAAAAGAAACGGGAAAACAGTTCCGACAATTTCATATTTTGTGCAAATTCAATTTTAAATGTGCTGAAAATTTATGGTTTTTTATTTTTTTTATTTTTATTTTTTGATATCTGAAAGCCAAACCCTTACAAAAGAGACAACCCGCTTTGATAAAAAAAAAGAACAAAAAAATTTTTTTTTTTTTTGAAAAGTCTCAACGGGTTCACGCACATAGCCACTTCACTCACACATCATGTAAGAGTATAATATATAAATTTGTTGTCCAAAAAAAAAAATTGCATATTTAAAAAGGGGTGTGTGTGTGTGAAAAGAAAGAAAACTAACGGTATTTACGGGGCTCGGCAGCTGGAGCACATGTGCATACAATTGCAATGTTATTAAACCGTTTGGCCGTTGGATCATAGGCATTTACCAAGCAGATGAATCAGGCGCAACCAGCAGGAAAACTAGAAGCAGCTGAATCAGACGCACACAGCAGCAAAAAAAAAAAAATTGCAGCTGGTTGACATGCACATTAACCATAATCGCGGCTGCCTCTTCACTCTTTTTTTTTTAAGCTACGAATGTAGATATATGCGCCGGGAAGTGAAGCCAGCGCATTAACAGCATCCGTGGGTGATGAATTAGTGAGTAAAACCCTACTGCGAAAAAAAAAATAAAAAAAAAAAAATTAAATAAATAAAATAAAATAAAATAAAATGCATGAGTTGCAATCAAGTGCTGTGGCAGTTGAACAAGACAGGCCTAGTTCTGCTCCCGGTGCACTAGACTTCAATCCCACCAGAGACAAACCAGAGAGTTCATTAAGGATTGGGATTTGCAAGTATCTAAATCAGTAATACACATATATATACTTGTTAGTCAGTGAAATACCTGGGATCATCGCTAGTCCCAAACCCTGTTAGGGGAGACAGGAAACATATTCACCTAATTTCATTCCATTTTCATAATTCAAATCAAGTCATTGAAATATGGGTCAGACTGACTCTTTCCCCCCGCTCTGGGAAACAGTAGGAAGATCTTGACCCAAGAACAAAATAATGAGAAATAAAATCAAAAAAAAAAAAATAAATAAATAAAATGAAGTTAAAAAAGAGATTGTTTCGTTGATGCTGCTACTGGGATTTGACGGCGGCATTTGGGAACATGAAATTTCCCAACCAATCATTGTATATATACACACACACACAAAGATTTAAATCTTTTTAATGCATTAATATATCCAAGTAACCACATTAGATGAGCCCGGCCTGATTGAAGTGGATTTTTAGGAAATGGTAGGGGGTTTACATGACTGCATACAGATAGCTGCTATTGACCCTGGCACACCCGCACGATTTTATTCTCATTCTTGTTTTTTTTTTTTGTTTTTTGTTTCACGTTCTTGCCTTTGTATTCGTTTATATCTAATTGCTCATTTTTTTTTTTTTCATGAAACTTCTAGGCTAAATTAACCCATGATTTGATCCGGCAATAAGCCCGCAGCGGAGTCGGAACTCTTTTTTCGTTTGCAAGAATCCAGGATTGACAGGAGCCTTGGCCCATTAATAAAAAATCGATTTTGAACTGCTGCTGCTGCTACGCCTGGCTCTCCCAATCTGGAGTTTCTATCTCTCTGATTCTAATCGGGACCAATATAGCATATATTACCAATTGCTACTAAGAGAAACACCCAGTATTATCGTTATAAGGGCGTATTGTTAGCTCTCGCACGCTCTAAGCCGCAAACCCCGCCCGCGATCTATTTACTATTAACGACCAACCACGGGGCATCTACCGGGGCTTTGTAGTTTTAAAAAAAAAAAAAAATCAAGGCCAGCATTAACCCGTTCATTATACATCCATATAGTAGCAGCCAGCTATCCCTAAAGTATATTATTGTACTTGAGCCATCTCATATTTGTTGTATTTTCTTTTTTTTTTTGCATCAACGTACAGTTGGATTAGGTAGCTATTTTTTTTTTTTTTTTTCAGCCAAAAAAAAAAAAAAAAAAAAAAAATAAAAAGGGGAAAAAAAAAAGCCTTGGAACCCTGTTCAAAAAAAAAAACAAAAAAAAAAAAAAAAAAAAATAAAAAAAAAAAAAAAAAAAAAAAAAAAAAAAAA
>JAKUCA010000739.1:0-10141 GCA_030567025.1 Geotrichum europaeum | reverse complement strand
TTTTTTTTATTTTTTTTTTTTAACCCAAAAATATTTTTTTTTTTTTTTTTTTTTTTTTTTACTCATCCAAGTGCTCAAAAAATATGCTTTTATATAAACAATTAGTAAAAGTGCCCAATATTGAATCCCGGTTTTGCTGACAGGACTTGGAGCTTGAGGTTTGGTTTCAGCCTGTTTCTACTTGGATAAGTACGCCTTCCAATTTTTTATCTGAAATAAAGCTTAAATGTGACCAACTAACTAATTTTTTAAAAAGTTCTTGCAATTCTTTATTTTGCCGACACCTGCTAACATTTGTAAGACTTTATATCAGGCTTATAAAATATGGTTTTAAGCAAATTTTGACATGTTTTTATGCTAGACTACAAAAAATTTTCAATTGAAAAATTAAGCAAAAATAGATTCAGTCAAAAAAAAAAAAAAAAGATTTTTTATAGGAGGTTTACGTATTCACTCTAGTTCAGAGATTTTTTTGTTGCAGTTTTTAGATATCTTGATAACCTTTAGTACGCTTGTTTCAGTTCTTGCGTAAAACATTATTTGCTATTATAATGTGTAAATCAATAGACACAAATCTATCTAAAATAATGCGTTAAGCTATTGTTTTTGTATGCTCAAAAATTTTTAATCACTTTAAATGCCAGTTGTAAATAGGACGTAAATATCAATTTGCTTCAAAAAGATGGGTAGTAACTACACAAAATCTGGAGCCGTGAGATCACAGACTTAGTTTGCAAGCAGCTTGACACAACAGCATTTCTATAATCAAACAGTTTATTGAAAGTTAGAATAGGCATTGCGAAATTTAGCTATTGTAAATAACACTTTTCGCTACCAGCAAAAACGTTAATTCAAATAACATTGAGTTTTATAACACTGATATTTTGCATTAATTTCTTGAATTGCTGGCTTTTATGACTAAACTGTTAAAAAGTATGCAACCAAAATTTATGCTAGGTTCGGTTAAATTTAAGTTATTATTCTCCAGTATAGATCTTAGTTACAGTCAATTGAAAACAATTTGAGAAATGGTCATTGGATTCTATTCAGATGTAGGTTTCAAGCCTTATGCGCATAAACGTTAACTAATTGGAAGCAAGTTTCTTGCTTTACGTTTTTCAAGGCGAAACCTTTTTTCTCCAACCTGGCTAAAAATGGATACATAGCTTTTTTGTTACCAAAACTTTGAGTCAGTCAGAGAGTTTTATTTTAGTTGGCTTCAGATTCAAATACTTTTCTTTTATTTATCATGAATAAGTAATACGGTATTTAAAAATCTACTATAATTACCAGTTACGTTATTCAATTTCCAAAACAATTTCAATGCATCACAGGTTTATCTTCAAGAGCACTATTACAATATTGACATACATGCATAAATAAATCAGAAAAAAGAATAGTTATCTAAACTTTTGCCTTAAATGTACCATTACGAACTGTCAGTATATATAATTTGGCTTTGATCTGATCAAGCTTTTGGAAAACAAGTGGCTTTTTTTTTTGGAATTAAAGTATTAGATAGCCATTGTATTAGCGAGCATGGGGGCGAATCTGAGACATGAACTCAATACAGATGAATCTTTCAGTTTTCATTTTTATAAACAAATAATTTAAATAGGTGGGCCATCAAAACTGGATTTAAAAATAAGCAAAAACAATCACGAGCATTGCCGAAACCTTGCAATCCATCTCAAAAGACTGAGGATTTTGGCAAAGACTTGACAACTGTTTTCAATTTGTGAACGGAAATCTAAAAGAAATTTCTAATATCAGTGGTTACAAGTCCAAATAGGAGCTATTGCTGTCAGCTATTCTAGAATCAAAAATGGAGCAAGAATTTTTTAAAAACTACTGAAGTCCATCTAGCTAGAGCTTTATTATAGTTAAACGCCGTCATCAAAGAGACTAGAGTTTGGCTTCTATTTGAACCGCTTGGTTGTGAATGTTGAGCGCAACTACCCAGAGAATCGACACTTTGCCATTTAGTGCTTGATAATATTTTTCTGAACTTATATATCTCTTGTTTTTTTATTTTTTTATTATTATTTTTTTGTCGCTATGAATCCCTTGATAATACCCATATGAACCGATTTTTGTCTCTCTGGCGGATACCTGCGTTTGTAATACGGCGAGTCAGGTGACGCGGCAACCGAAACCAAAAAAAAAAAAAAAAAATACCTCTGCTGTGGCCACAGTTGAGAATGCCAAAAGTTCAGCGTTTCGCGTTCCGACATCTCCAGACAACACGCCCCAAGACCACACACACCACCACCACCACCACCACTACCATCCAACCCATATACGCAATGCCCGACCAGATTAAATCCAAAGGCATTCTTCGCAACAGGCCTCAGTCCTCACTCATTGTGCCCTCTGAAAATGGCGGCACGCCGAGCTCCACTTCCTCGCTGATTGAAGGCAGGGCCGAGTCCGTCGTGCCCTTTGATCGCAACGCAGTCCTTGAAAACACCCGGGCAAATGCCCAGATCCATTCTGTTGGTAACTCCATTATTCAAAAGCACAAAGTTGACCTTGAGGAGGAGCTTTCCAAGGACCCCGAGTACGCCGCGGCGGCGGCGGCGGCGCACCTAAAGTGGAACGAAGCAAACCTCTATCTCAACGAGCAGGAAAAATCCTCAACAATGAAGATTACTGAGCCCAAGACCCCATTTCAGGGCGCCGTTGGTGACTCCGAGTACTACAAGCCCGATGAGGACGACGACGAGCTTAACCTCCCGCCGGCATTAGACTCGCTGCATGGCGAAGCGCTCTCGCTTGGCGAGCCTGAGGTCTCAGGGCCTGATCCCACAATTCAAACCAACCGTATTATTGTGGACGAGAAGGCAAAGAAGGATGAGGAAAACGATGACGAGGAGGAGGAGCCGGAAGAGACCCCCGAGGAGCGACACAAGCGTTTTGAGGCCATGAGAAAGAACCACTACTACATGAAGGGCGCCGTCATGCACAAGCCCGTGGAAGACGACGATGATGAAGAGTAGGCGCAGGGTCTTACTCAATTGAACCGGAATTTGTTTATTTTTTTTTTCCATATGTTCTTATTATATCTGCTTTTTTTTTTTTTTTTTATTAATATCATAATAGTTTTGGTTATTTTGTTTTATATACACATTTCACATTACAGACATACATTCATGGGAGGTATTGTTGATGGTGGCGATAACCAGAGTTTTGTGAGAAAAGTCCGTTATTTCCAAAACCAACCCGAAGAAGAGCTGGTGTCAGGGCCATTTGAAACCGTTTCCACGGTGCTAGAGGTACCGTCCTCGTACCACTTCTTGACGACCTTTTTGGTCTCAAAAGTGCCGTCATCCTTGGTGTAGGAGTGGGTAGAGACTGAAGATGAAACAACCTTCTTGTCCGGACTATCTTCGCCAGATGATGTTACAGTAGTCTCAACGGCTTGTCCGTATTTGTCGCGATTCTCCTGCCACTGACGCTGTAGCTCCTGACGCTGCTTCTCAACCTTCTCCTCTTTGAGTCGGCGCATGTGCACCTTCCAGTCAAGGAAGGCGTTGTAGTCGCCAAAGATCTGGCGGCCAGTGTCGCTGACAGGCTTGTTGAGTTCATTATCAAGCAGGTTTTGGCTCTGGGGGAAAAGGCAGCGCCACACGCCCTGGCGAGTCCACACGCTGGTGCCTTGGAGGTCCTTGCAGCGCTGGTACTGCTTAGTGGATGGGACCGGAAACGCCCAAAGGTTGCCGGGTTTGGTAGTGTCCAGAGGTACAGAGGTGTCGTCGGTGGCGTAGCCAACATTGGACCAGACGTCCTGATAATCAGGCGAGCCATTTTTAGTGCCACTGAGAATAATGGCGGGCAGCGACGAGTTGAGAGTCTCGGAGATTGTATCCTTCCAACCCTCGCTGTAGGTGTCAAACAGATCGCTCACGCCACGGGAGGTGAAGTTGAAGGTGCGGTTGAAAATATCGGCAAACTCGTTGAAGGACGGCAGACTGTCAGAGTTGTCGTCAGGCTTATTCTTGTCGTTGCTAGTGCTCATGGTAATTATAAAAAAAAGTTTTGAATAGCTACAAATAAGGTGTATGTAGAGAGAATAAGAGGAAGAAGATGAAGAGAGCAGATGATGTTTTAAATATTCTCTGTTGCTCTTTCTGCAACAGGAAACTGCGCAAGTAATGAATTTTCTAGCAGTTTCTTCCAGCGTCTACAAAAAAACAAAACCACGCGGGGGCCCGGACCCATGGTCGAAATGAGATAACACAGCCGGTGAACAAAAACTAACAGTATTATTCAAAGATTCCAATTCCAATTATTTATACAGTCTCTCTCCCGAAATTGGGATCTAAAACTCCTCCGACTGGTGGAAAAATGCGCTGAAGGTGACAATCGTTCCGTAAATGATGAAGCCGCCGACCAGCGACATGGCCATAGCGGAGATGCCAATGATAGAGTTGTGTGCAAGCACGATTGGCAGCGCAATGCCGCTGAAGACCAGGAACCCCGTGAAGAAGCGGCCAAAGTCCAGTACAGCGCTGTTATTATCAATTAGTTAGTGAGACACAAAAAAAATGGTTGTTGACAGCTGTCGAGATAGAGAATACTTACGTGCTGGTCTCGCTCATAAAGTCGTCGTTACCCTCCCACTTGCCACAGACGGCGTTTGGCACAGGTGCCAACAGAAAGAGGCCAACTAGAAACACAGAGGGGTGGTTAGAAGAGGAATTGTGTGCATTATTATCGCAGGGGATGTAAATTTGCTCGACACTTACCAACTGTCAGAGGAACCCAGTTATTGTAGAGGGCGCAGGACAGAATGATGAGGATGAAGCCCAGCGCAAGGGTGCTTGCCAGGGTGATAATTTTTGCCAGGGGGCTTACCGTGAAGGGCATGGTTGCGTAGAGAGAGATGGTACTTCTTCTTCTTCTCTATACTCCGTAGGGTCGTGGGGTCAAAGGAAGAGTGAAAGACGCGATGGTTTGTGCTTGTTTGACAGTAGAAAAGAAACCCCAACCCTCGCATCACCACCGCGTTTTTGTCTCCGCCGCCGCCTTTTCCCTTTGCCTCCCCCATCATCACCACTACCACTGCCCTCTCAACCACTGCTGCTGTTTGCCCTTCTTTGTGATCCCCGCGCTTCTTGTTGTACTCAATTCTGTTTTAGATTGCTTGTAAAGACTACCTCTTTATCAATTAGCCCCGTTCACGTCTTTTTGCCACTACCCGCACATCCACGTAAAAAATGGTAAGATCACAGAATCCCAGCGCTTCCAGCTTTGATCAACACCCTGCTAATGCTCTCTCCAGTTTAGAAACTCCTATGACAACGACGCGGTCACGTATTCGCCCACAGGCCGTCTGTACCAGGTTGAGTATGCCCTTGAGGCCGTCAAGCAGGGCTCTGCCGCCGTCGGCCTTGTTTCCAAGTCTCACGCCGTTGTAGTGGCGTTGAAGGTAAGTGCCACCCGCGCAACCATGATTGTATCGCGTTGCTAACATTTTTTTTTTGTGCATTAGAGAAACACAGAAGAATTGGGCTCGTATCAGAAAAAGATTATTAAGATCGATAGCCATTTGGGTGTTGCCCTTGCCGGTCTCGCGCCTGACGCCCGCATTCTCTCCAACTTTTTACGGCAGCAGTCCATGTCCTCAAAGCTGGTATACAACCGGCCGCTCGCGGTCTCAAAGGCTGTTCACTCTATTGCCGATAAGGCGCAGACCAACACCCAGCAATACGGCAGAAGACCCTATGGTGTCGGTCTGATCATCATTGGCCACGACGAGACCGGCCCGCACTTATACGAGTTTTTGCCCAGCGGCAGTGTGCTGGAATATGTCGGCACCGCCATTGGCGCCAGATCGCAAGCCGCCAGAACCTACCTCGAGCGCTCATTTGAAGAGTTTCCCGAGGCGTCGCTAGAGGAGCTGGTTGTGCATGGCCTGAACGCCCTTAGAGACACCCTTGCGCAGGACAAGGAACTGACGCTCAAAAACACCAGTATTGCCTATGTCGGCAAGGACACCCCCTTTACGCAGCTTGACGAGGATCTTGTTGTCCCCTGGCTGGACCGCCTGGATTCCGTCTCGAGATCTACTGGCGGCAATGCTCCTGCTGCTGCTGCGGATGATGCGGCTACTGAGGAAGCTCCTTCTGCTGAGGCCAATGCAGCAACCGAAGCGTCTGAGACTCCTGCAAACCAAGACTCAATGGATACAACTGAGTAGACAAGTGTAAAGTAGTGTCATATTTAAGAAATAAAACAAGTTAAAGCGGAAGGTGTGTTTCAAAAACGCGTGTGTATCAAGATTCATTTTAAATCAACTTCTTTCATTAGGATGATTTTGAGAGTCTGAGATCGGGATGAGGTTTAAGACTTGAAACAACAATGCTACTGTCCATGGCCATGATGATAAGAACTAGAGGGTCTCTCTTCGGAGGTTTAAATACACCAGATGACCCTACAGATCCTCTTTTGTTGTTTAGTAGCCATTCGAGCCTGAAAGACATCATGTTGCCCAAGGTATCATTTAAAAGCCTGGCAAGCGACCAAGATTGCCAGCCCTTGCTCGGGGCAATTGAGTCAAGTGCTACAAGCCACCGCTTCTATGAGCAGTACTCTGTCCCCATGGCCAACCCACCAACCTGGACTGGCATGTATCACTCTCTTCCGGACTACTTTGCCGATATTCATGCTGTGGCCATGTCGTTCGAAGCTGCGCGCACCGAGTGCCTGCAGCAGCAGCAACAAGTGCAGCTAAGATCGGGCCTTGCGGGCAAGGTTCTAACGGCCTACTTGCGGCCGCTCCGGCAGGCGGCAAAACGACTCGAAAGGCTTGATGCGGCCGAAGCTGCATTTGTACGTGAGATTATTGAAAAGCTGCCCGAGGGCATACGTGATGCAGTGACAAATGTAATTGGAACCGCCAGTGGATATGCGCCCTCATTTAGCCATGTCGGTGCTCGTCAACTGGTAACTATTAATGCATTTTTAGACGCCTTTATGTGCGCATTGCCGGAAAAACTCCCGGACCTTGTGCGTCAGAGTTATTGCGAGTTGCTGCGTGGTCTCGACCTCCGTGAGTTCCCCTCGGTTCACGCTTTTGTTTGGCGGTACAAAAAGCTCGTTGAAAAAGCCGGGCTCTATAGGGACAAGGCGTTTGATGACCATTTTCTCACGGCAATAGTGCCGAGCCTGCGGGTGGCAATAGCAAACCATCATCCGGTACCGATAACTGCAAATACCCTGGATCATAGCAGCCGATTTGAGGGTTGGCGCACGGATGCGAGTAAAGTCATGCTTCGCACCGTAGCAACGCAGCACCACCATGACAAGCTCTTGTTTCTGTCCTATGCACCCGTGGACCTAGTACTTGATATCATTAAATATACGGAGCAAAGATGTGATACCACCCACACCTATTTATCAGCGCACCGTCGGTCGACTACGTATCTAAATGATGATAATTCTAGTTGGGACTGTGATCCCACAATTGTGGCAAGCAGTGCCCACTCTGGCATGAAATACAAGCAGGGCCTCCTATTCCAAGATGGTTACAAACTCTACGTTTCACAGGCCCATTTTGTCCAAATTATCCAGTTTTGGGCCAAATGCCTCTATCACACTGCCGACAATATTTTTTTTTTTGATAAATTCGTGGCGTCCGGATTTATTTCCAAGCCAGCCCATCTGGTTAAGGTGACTCTTTGCAGTCCAGCATCTTCTACCAGCGAGCTTCACAAAGCGGACTATGCGGCGCCCATAGTGTTGGATCCCGGCCGCGCTGGTGGTCTCGTACAGCGCTACAGACCCTGGCAGGTGGTGGCTCTCGCGGTCTATGCTGATCTGGACGAGAGTCACATTGTGCTCATGCTCACTTGCACCGAAACCTACGAGATTGAGCTTTTCAGTCTCCTCAAGCCGGCAATTGGCCACCAACTCTCTTGCCCGGAACTTTTTGGTCAATACCTGTACCGAGTATTTCACCGCAGAGGGTATCCAGACGCGCTGCTCGCTCCCCGTCACCCGGCGCTTATGGGTATTATTCATGAATTTACGGCCACACTGACTGCGCATGGTACATCGGTCAACTTTGATATTGCCGCGGACTTACGCACCCGCTCGCTGCAGGGCGCGCATCGCCAGTTTCTTGAACTTGTACTTTTGCACGAGGATATTGACGTGAGCAGCCCGGCGATGCTCAGGGCCCTTGCTTTTCGCTTTTCACAGCAAAGTCTTGCTGCGCGCTCCCTTGGCTACTCCGCCTCACTCTACTCCTTTGCCGCATCGGTGGCCAAGGATGCCATGATGGACGCCGTTGAGCATCTCCGTCATGTTGACCACCATTACCGCAATCTCGAAGACTTTCAAAACGCGCTGCTGGTGAGGCCAGAAGGGTTCCAAGAGGAAAAGCCGGTGCGACTACTACGTAATGAACTTATCATCCAGCAGCCGCACCTCTCACGCAACTCGCTCGTGCCCGTTCCGTGGCACTACTACACTTTTAGCGGGGTTGCTGCCCACAACGGAGAAAATTTTACTAGTTGGCAGCAGCAGCAGCATAAAGCCATTGACATGGTTGTCCATGTTGGCCAGCTGTATCAGCTTACCCGCATTATTGCTTACACTGAGTACCTCGGGATCCCCGTCTTTCAACTTGAGCTTTCTGGCCCGTGCTCCCTGTCGGCGCAAGTGAGCCACTACTCTGACTTACTTTTGGCAGTAAATAAAGTGTTTGGTTGGTATTGGGGGTATCAGCTTTCTCAACTCTCCAGTAAGATGAAAATGGAGCTTGAACGGGTTTTTACCAAATTGCCCGGTGCCCAAATTCCAAAAAAGCTTCGGTATTTTATGAGATAAATTTTTCTTGTTCCAGTTATTATTATCACAGCTGACTGGATCAGATAAAAAAAATTGTTTATTGTTCTAATATCTAGTAGTTAAAAACATAATATATATATTGAAAAGATGTCAAAACTTTTTGTTAAGAAAAAAAAAACAATTCTTAATTTTACACTTGTATATGCTCAAGTCTCGACTAAGCATTAAGGGTAATATCTAATGATTTTAATCAAAAGAAGTATTATTTTTAACATAAAATTTACCAAATTTAATAATATATTTTTGCCAAGTCAATTGGCTACAGTAAAACTATTTAATAAAACAAATCACAAACATGAATATTTTTTAAAAAAAAATCAATTTAGACCATCATAAAGACAGATGCTCCGGAAAAATTCCGTTTCACAAGCTATCGCTTTAACTGCCTATTTCACCTGACCATCGTCCGGATTGCTGAGAATTTTCGTCCCAAACTGTCAATCAGTAAAAGACCTTCTAATAAAAACATCTTTTTCAAGTAAAAAAACGTCGGAGAGTGATAATCCACAATGGTTTTCGTAAGTATTCTTAAAAAGAATCTTCACGGCGGTGTGTTTGTTTGAGAGACTTTCATCTCTCGATTTCCAGAAACCAACAATAACTTGTAGCTCTGGTTTAGTAATTTATCGCACTGAGAATCTCAGTACTATGATGATTGCCAATATTCTTTTTTGTCTAACTTCTGTATATTTGTCCCAGCATTTCATTAAATGATTGCTTTGTCTTCTATATTCCGACAATTCACGTCACTATCTAAGTTTCAACTTGAGTAGTAAGTCACGTATTTTGCCAAAAGACTTTCGCTGCCACCAATTACCCTCTTGAGGGTGTTGAGACCCTGTTTCCAGGATTCAGTTTCGCTTGTTTTTGGTTCTTTCTTTTTTGCTAAGAGTAGCTCATGTTAATAATGCTCGTTTCCTGTATGGATCAGGCCCATACGAAGACAGGCCAATAGTGACCACCCCGCAAAAACTGATCTTGAGCAGCTATTTACAAAAACCAAGCAAATGGAAGATGTAGATGACAATATCTATTGGAGCAAGCGACCACCTTGGAAGCGGCCCCGGTACAATCGCACTAAGAAAGCTTACGCCACAACCCAAAAGCTGAAAAGTGCAGTGTGGACTGTATCAAAACATAAATGGCAGAAAGATTATGAAAAGCCAAAAAAGCTCGTACAATACCACTCTTCTACTTAAAGAAAGCTCTATGGTAAAGGGTATCCTAATTCACTGAAAGCCTTCATGGCGACTGCACCTCGCCATACTCTGAGTAAACTGTTTCA
>JAKUCA010000738.1:0-10163 GCA_030567025.1 Geotrichum europaeum | reverse complement strand
TATTCCTACCCAAATTTGAGACTCAGAAGATGGTTTCTAAACGTCAGAGGAAAATTAACTCAACGACTGCTAGAAAAATGCTTACTTGGAGTCACTACAGATTCAGGACACGATTAATGAACAAGACCAGAGAATACCCAAACTGCAGAGTTATTATTTGCGGTGAAGAGTACACTAGCCAAACTTGCAGTGAATGTGGATTTCTTCCCTGCAAGATTGGAGGCTCAAAGGAGTTCAAATGTCCACAATGTAACCAAGAATCTGATAAAGACTTTAATGCAGCCAGGAATATTCTATTGAAAAACATGAGTCTAATCTTTAGGGATTAGACATTGAGTCTTTACTCCTGGAATCCTTTAAAAAGGAATATTGCAGAACTTTGGTTAGGAAAGAATTGTTCAGAATAGTCTAGTTTAAATAATGTGTAACGGTTGAAAATTTAAGCAGAAAGTAAAAACAGTCGACAACGGTTGTTGTTTTTTTTTACTAAAAGCTTTTTTGACTGACTATATATATATATACAGTTTTACGGTCACAGCTTCTCCTGCTACTACTCATAGTTATATGGATGTTCAGGGCCTTTTCGATTATGAAAATTCGCCATCTTTTAGGATTCAGCAATCAAGAGCCATAATAATAACGGCATCAAAATTCTTGGTTATTGACAGACTAAGAGACACTCGCTATTACAAGACTTTACTGCTTTTAACAACAGTTGACTTTTAAACCCCCGTGAAGTTTTAAAAGTAAACTTTTTGGGCATGAAAAAAAGTCTTTATTTTGCTTTTTGCTACTAAAGGTTGGACAATGAAAAGGAAGCATTCTACAAGTCAAAATTTTCATCAAATAAATGGCAAAACGTCAAACTGTAGTATGACAGCATGAAATTCAGGGGATGGCGTCGGAGTAATAACGCCATTAATCAGCAACACCATCGATTGATTATAAACATTAGAGTAATAATAAAAGACCCTGTACTCACAATGATATTTTCCTCTTGCTTTTTGCGAGCCCCTTCAAAATGACGGCGCTTCCTGTGGTGACAGGGGTACTCCTTCTGGGTAAAACTGGAATTGATAAACATTTGTATTAATAAATTCATACTTTATATTCAGTAGTTTTCACTTATAATGTACTCCTTTTTTTTACCTTTGGTCTAGTCCCAATTGGACGTTTCAAGCACCCCTTTCAAGCACACTTTTCCCAAAAGGGTCGTGAAGACCCACGAAAGTCTCTCCAAAAAAAGATTTTTTTCAATTTTTCAATAAATATACATGATATATATTATACCATTATGTCTGCAGCTGCTTCATTTTTTACAAAAAACATCTTGTCTAGACACACCTCCTTGGCCCCGGTTTATAAAAAGGTAGAAATACCCACTTGTTTCTTCCCTTCCTCTTTTGCTACTTCTTTCTTTATTTCTCCACCCTTTCCAGCGCCATTTCGCTTCTCTACGTTGGATTCACGCTGCTGCTTTCACCCTCTTCATCCGTATCATCTTGCGCATCTAGACTTAGAGCCCTAAATTTTGTCCATTCCATCTTCCTCGACAAAGTCGAAAAAGTAACCTGATTTTCATCTAAATCGCACCCCATACCTACACATATATAGTTATCAACATCCACAATGTCCATATCGACCGCTCCCATCACTCCCGACACCTCAAAGGGCACCTCTACTGATACATTTATGACTCTCGACCAATTCCCGGACCTTAACGTCTCCTTTTCCTCGTGGGAAATCGCTGAAATTAGACAGAGCTGGGCCTCCATGCGCGATGATCAGCTCGAGGTTTCCCAGGAAAAGGCTAATGTTGGTACCGCGTCTGCCTTTTTCTGCCAGCAGTTTTACGAAAACCTGCTCGGTGAATACCCTGAACTTTCTGTTCTTTTCCCCTCCATCAAATCCCAGGCCTCATCCATGGCTGGTATTCTGGCCCTCGTTATCTCCCAGCTTGACAACCTCCCTAGAGTCCGTGAGGTTCTTATTTCTCTTGGAAAGAGACACTCTAGAATTATTGGTGTCGAAGTGACGCACTACGAGCTTGTCGGTAATGCCCTGCTGAGAACCCTCTCGGACAGAATTCAGGACGAGTTTACGCCCGAGCTCGAGAACGCTTGGATCAAGTTTTTTACCTACATCACCAACCTTATGCTCCAGGCCGGCGAGGATCCCCCATTGCCTGCTCAGACCCTGTACCCCGTGCTTACGCCTGTTTCTTCCAACAACTCATCCATTTCTCCCATTGCTCGCCGCGCTCTCAAGCCCCGTGTTTCTGACCCGGTTGACACTCACAAACCGCTGCCAGCGGCCGCCAACATTTCGGCGCCAACCTCTGCCAACACCACCGCTGCTACTCAAAACAGCACCTCTGGTAACAGCAATATCATTGCCAGCAATTATGCAAACACCGTCGCCTCAGGGCCGCAAACCTACACTTCCAACTCGGGCTACAGCCCAGCCACTTCACACTTCAAGACCGTCAACACGCCGGGTGCCAAGCAGAAGAAGAGACGTGGTGGCAAGGGCCAGGAATGCTCTATCATGTAATGTTGTAATTTATATTTTGTAATTTTTAAGGGTTTATGAATAAAATGTTTGATTTGAATGACTGATAATTGATTTACTTTTCTGTTGTCAGGAATGAAAATTTCCATTTACTGTATCGCTCATTGTCATACAGTTTAAGTGATATGTCTTATCTCTTAAATCTCATGTTTTACCAACTCCCACAAATATTCTTTCCAGCGAAAAAATTTGCTTCTTATGCACCAACGACGACACCATGATTAGGCACGGCAAGTCGTTACGAAGCTTTATCCTAAATTCCCGCGCTACCAGTGCAGCGAGGTCAATATATATACCTCCACGGACATCAACGCGTGCGACCACGGCTGAGGCGCCATCTGAAGCGGCGCTTGCGCAGTTTGAGGCCATCGCAAAGGCCCAGCAACAGGCTCCGCTGCAGCAACGTTCCGCGGGCCGCCCACGCGGTGGTCGCCACCGCCGAATCATCGCACCCACGCGCGCGGCGCAGGCCGAAATTAACAAAAAACTGGCACAAGTGGAGCAGCTCACAAAATCACTGGAACAGGAAGTCCGTCTTCGTGAAGACCAGGCCCTACAGAATGAAAAGCTTGCACAACTAGAGCGGGAGAAGCAGATTGGCGAAGAGGATATTGATTCGGTACTCGGTGTGATAGACGAGCATCATCGCGCTGCTGCTGCTGCTGCTATTGGTGATGGCAGCACTGATGTTGCCCAGCTGAAAACGTCTCTCTTTGAGTCCTCTGTTTCGACGTATCTGCCGGCAGCGATTGCCGACCGCCTCAGTCCGGCGGCATTGACAATGTACACGGCAGACGAGCGCCGGCAAGACTGGAAGGCACTTGTGGCAAACCTACAGGAGCACTCTTATGGGCTGGCTGGTGTCAGTAGCAGCGATTTTTCGTATTTTCTCAAAGCGGTGCCGCTTGCGCAGCGCGCAGACGTGCTGCCCGTGCTGCACGAGATGGCCAGCGATGCGGAAATCAAGCTCAACAAGCGTGCTTTTGACCTGACGATGGCAGCATATGCGCACAGAGGCGACGTACGCACGGTTACTGCATTTATGGACCAGATGCGCGCGGACGGGATTCAGCCCGATGCTTACACTTATGGACACCTGCTCAAGGCTCATGGCAAGCGCCGCGATCTGGCGGCGTCGGTGACCGTACTTAAACAGATGCAGCTTGAAGGGGTGCCGCCGTCGTTACCACTTTACACAACACTCATGCACACATGTATCAAGGTCCAGGACTACGCGCAGGCGTTCGAGGTGTTTGATATGATGAAGTTCCTTGGCACGAGCACGAACCCAGACCGCGCCGTCTACAGCTCGGTGATCTACGCCGCAGCGAAAACATACAACATTGAGCGGGCCCTTGACCTTTACCGTGAAATGCGCGATCGTGGCATTGAGCCCGACGTTGACACCTACGCTAATTTGATTTATACCTGTGCGCGGGCCAAGAAGACCCATGTGCGTGCATGGGAGCTGCTTGTCGAAATGCGCGAGCGGGGACTTGAGCCCAACCGCAACATTCTGAATCAAATGCTCTACCTCTGTGGCGCCACCGGCGAGCTGAGTTTTGCGCGTGCCATTTTCCGGCAATTGTGCACTTCGCGCGACACCTACCCCGACGCATTCTCGCTAACCTGCTTGTTTACCACCTATGCCAACTATAACCCGGGGGTGTTTTCGCCAGTGCTGGCGACAGCCGTGGGGCCCAAACTGCGTGCTGCGTTTTTCTTCAACATGGATAGTCATACCGACGCGCCGGCGGAGATGATACCACCTTTCCTGCCGCAGCCAATGTTACTAAATAAGCTGCAAGTGCTGGCTGAGTCCCGCGCCCTTTTTACGTTTTTCAAAGAGATGAAATACAGTGATAGCGACAACAAGTTTAATCTAATTAATGACCGCACCGTTTATGCGTACCTCACGGTACCTGACAAACTGGCCAACGAAGAAGAATTTATGTTCCGCTGGCGCGCGGAGACATGTGTGGCACGCGTGGATGCTGCTGATCAACGTACTCCGCGCACGCACCATTTGTACACGCTAGCAATCTCGGCGTTTGCCCGCAACCAATGGAGTTACGAGGCCGCGCGCGGGCTCTGGGTTTCGCGCGGAGAGTGGCGGCGGCACGCCACGGGCGCCTACCGCTTGTACATGATGCCCGAGCAGCGGAAAAATTCAGATTTCTTGTTTGCGCGCGGCATGGTTGCGTATCTTGCACGCACCGAGCGTGTCCAGGATGCCCTTGATGTGGTCATTTCCTCGGCGGGCCAGTTTTCCTGGCGCGCGCCGCATGTGCAGCCGCTCATGGAGGCGGCGCAAGCAATTGAAGATGAGGAGACCCTGCGCCAACTCCGGGGTATTGTTGCTAAAACGCACCGGAGAAGTTAGCCACTGTAATTGTGTATCTCCGGGGGCTCTGTAAATAGGTAAAACATGTATATATATATAGATTTTTATTTTTTTCCTTTTTTTTTTATATCAAGCTGTTTTGTTGAATGTTTGTTTTGGTAGTTTTAACTTGTCCCTCGTTTTTCATTTCGGCTAGGGTTCTGTGATTGGCTATTGTTGCTGTTTTCAAGTAGCTTAATTATGGCATAGCGTATTAGGTAGATAAATTTAGTAACTTCAAACTCAGGATTACTGATCATCTTTTGATATAATCAAAGAGAGTTTATGTCCGAGTGTTTTTTTTTGTGCCAGTTTGGGGGCAGTAGTTATCTTGCTGCTCTGAGTCTAGTCCATGATCAAAATCCTGATTATTATGGACTCTAAGATCCCATGATGATGATGATGGTGGTGGTAGTAATATACTAATCTAACCAGACTTTTAAGTCTTTGTCTACTCCGGGTTTGGCTATAGGACTTATACAAGTGGCTGTTAGAATCTTAGAAGAAACGTCGATTCATAGCAAAATCCAGATTTTTTTTTAAAAAAAAAAAAAAAGCCTACGTCAGATCGCTGGGTCTCTCTTGCATCAAGCAAACCGAGTATGCAAAGCCGTTTCAAGTTCCTGGAAACGAGCAAAGTCGGGCCAGGTTCGAGATTGGCGTTAGAATGAAGTTGCTGGTGGTCAAGTCTACGCGATGCTTGCATCAGTGATGATTAACTGCTACTGATAATAACTCTTGTTGTTGCTGCTTTTTTGCTGTTATTTCTCTTGTTTTTTTTTTTTTTCAAGGACCCTGCCTCCGTATCTTCCATTATCGTTAACTCGCAGGCTCGCATTGCGGCCTTTTTTTTATCGTTCGGCTGAAATTTGCGACTTGGACCTTTGTATGTATACATGCCGATTATATATATATACGTATATATATATATATATATATATACTATTTTATATTTAACTCTAAAGAACTATTTGGAAACCTAAACAAACAACAATCATCCGCCGTATTCTAAGTAACCAACCTACCCACTTACCATCTCAATCATCAGGCACCCCTATCGAACAGAAAAAGAATTGCCAGTCGCCATAGCAGCAGAATCAACCCACCCACCTTCGTTTGTTTCTATCTTGTCGGGCACTTACTGACAGGAGCAATTATTTTTTTTTTACTGCCAAAGTAATAGTAGTAGCAACAACAGCATTACGGCGACAATCGCATTTTTATTTTTGTATTTTTTTTTTCATTTCATTTCATTTTTTTTTTCACATCCATAGCATCATTGCAGATATGACCACCTCAAGTCTATTATCAGGTAAGTATCATTCTTCTTTAGATTTTTTGTCTACATGATAACCCCCCAGGCGCTGTTCCGGCGGCGCCCGCAATGGCCAGAGTCATCATGACGAGTTTTCTCTTTTTTTTTTTTTTGGCTCAGCTTTTAAAGTGGCAGATGGCTGGTAATCACCGTATAGTGAGGTGCCGTTACCTGAGGGTTTGAAACAGGGAGCCATTGACCATCAAAAAAAATCAAAAAATATTTGTCTGGATGTCGATATCCTCGTGGGTTCAGCGTCTGGTGGGAATACATGTTACGAGAATCTTTCTGTTAAGTGTCTGGTGGATATACATGATATGAGAAACTTTCATTGTTAACGCGTTTTCTCTATTTTTATTTGTTTCAGTCGGCTGTTCGCCTGCATCGGCATTTCTAGCCTGGCGGTTGCAGCAGCAGCACCAGGAGGACCTGGCCATATCAGTCATCTGGACCGACCAGCCGGGCATTTCGACCGGTGCGGCCCCCATTTCCGCAGCAAAACCACCGACATCGGCAACTACTACGCCTGTTTCAGCATCATACACAATTAAGTCTGCAAAGTTTAATGGCAGCCCGGACAGCAGCAACGTTTTTACTCCCGCTGTCACATATCATAACCCGGCGCAGCCAGACGCGTTCGCGGCGCCGTTTGACTATGTATTAATTTCGCAGGCATCGCTTAAGTCCTTGGCCGCGACGCCACGCACACTGTTAGCAGCCGGTGCCGTGCAACCGGGTCATACGCTTATTCTCGTTGATGCCGCATACTCGGTGGGTCTACATGACCTGCTGTCGCAGCGGTTCCCAGACAACCCCGTCTGTGCAATTGCGACGGCGGCCAATGTGCGTCTGGCTCCGCCTGCTGGTGTATTGGCGGGACAAAAAGACGACACTCTTGTGGCAACAACCGCACTCTCCTCGTCGCCGCTCTTGCTTTTACACACGGGTGATGATACAACTACAACCCTTTCACCGCTGTCGCAGCGCTTTGCCGGAAATGCCGGTTTCTCTCAGCGCCAAAGTGCGCTGGTGCGAGCACTCAACGCGGCGGGAGTCGCGGCCCGCGTGGTTGCAGACTATGATCAGGAGCAATGGCACGCAGCGCTGCCGTTTGTCGCGCTACAGCCACTTGCTGTGCTCCTCGAGGCCGCAACCCCTGCGGCGTTGCTGAACGATGTCCTGGCCAAGCCGCTCTACACAGGGATTGCAGCCGAAATGGCCACGATCGCACGCCGCCATGCTGGTGTCACTTTGTCTCAGGATTACCTGGCAAATGCACTAGAACATTTTTCTGCCCAAACCCCGCCATCGCAGCAGCAATTGCAGCCCAACCAAAAAGCGGTCTTTTCCATAAGCACGTCTTCATCTTCGTCTTCTTCGTCGTCGCTGACGTATGCGGCTGGGGCGAACATGAATCCGACCCACATGGACGCGCCAGTGCTTTTTTACAATTTTTTTCACGGGTTACCCGTGCCTGCGGACACGTTGCTTTTGCAGCTAATTCTCTTAGCTGACGAGCATGGTATACGCACCCCATACATTGAGTCGACATTTGCGTACCTATCGCGTTTGCTTGTGTGCAACGCGGGCCAGTCGGCGGTGCTGGGCCGCGTCACCCTGATGAAACAACCAGCTGCAGCAGAATCTAGTCTTGGAGTAGCGCCGTTGTCAAACTCAGTGACAGCCGCGGCGCCAGGCGGTCAAGGCATGAATCTAGCCCTGGACGCAGAGCGCCGCGAGTTGGATAAGCGCCACAGAGAGTTGGATGAACGAGAAAACAACCTTGCGCTGAGAGAGCAAAAGCTGAATCAACTGTCGGTCACGCTCAAAAAACAGCAACACCAACACTATCAGCAGATTCAACAGCAGCAACAACAGCAGCAGCAACAACAGCAGCAGCAACAACAACAGTCGTTATTACCACCGGCACAAATGGCCCAGTCGCGAAGCAACAGCATTGGGCGACAGCGGCCCGCATCTATGACACAATCCTTGGCTGCCGGAGCGCCGATTATGGAGAGCCCCGCCGAGCAACAGATCGATATGATGTACATGACGAGCCGGCGCAATCGCCGGTCAATCTCTTCAGCGAGCTTGAGTGGCGCAAGCAGCCGCGTGCGGTTGTCATCATCAGCCGCGTCACTTGCGGCTTTAAATGGCGGCAATACCGGGCTCTCCTCTTACGCCTTGGGCCCGCCACCAAAGACCCTTGCGGACCGTGAGCGCATGTTTGGTGAGGCCGAGTCTATAACGAGCCCGCACATGGCTCCAGCCGCCACGTTTTTGTTTACCAACGGCGGCGCCGGCGGGTCGCACGCCCGCTCGCGCTACGGTATGGTCGACTCCACGGAGATCTCGCGGTCATCACGCGCCAACTCATTATCGTCAACGCGCTCGGGCATGGCTGGTGGCCGTGGCAGCCAGGCGAACTCGTCCCCAGCGCTTTTTACCGAGCATTTTGGTGGCCCCGCGGGAACCTATAGCAATAATAATAATGGTGCTCCCATGTCAAAACCACCTAATGGCAATTCCAATTCTGTGGCTGCTAACGGTGGTGGTGCTACTAGTGCTGCTGGTAGTGCTGCTGCTGGTGCTGCTGCTGGCATGTTTAGTGGGTTCTCCGGGTTTGCCTCGGCGCCGGGGACCCCGGGCTATGCGGCGGGGCCCGGTGGCGTGAGACGAAGAAACTCGGGCGCAGGCTACTACCCGCCGCCAGGAGGTCAGCAGCAGCAACAACAACAATATCAGCAGCAGCAGCAGCAGCAAAGACGAAATAGCAATGTTCAAGCGGCCGGTGAGAAAGACTATGATTTGCAAAACCCTTACACATCACCCATGTACCAGTGATCTTTTTTTTTGTTTTAATTGCTGAGGTCATGGTTCAATTTACATTTTAGTATCTCTCTCTTTCTCTCTCTTTCTCTTTTTTCGCTCGCTCTAAACTCTTCTCTTTGCTTGAATCGGAACTGCACGTGGGGAAGGGGTTTATATATATATATATTATTTTATTATTTAGGGTTATAGTTGAATTTTTATTTAGTTGATTCATTTGGTTTCTCTTATTTATTTTTCTTAGCTTTTTCTTTCTCTATCTTTAGGATTTGGTTTTTTTGGCCCAGTATTATTTATCATTTTGTATAATAATTATATGGATAGTCGGTAAATTTTTGTAAAGGTGGTCTACTCATGGCTTATCAATATCCGAGCCTTGACCCTGGACCAAAACCTTTCAATAAGCATGGCAGCTAGATGGGCAGAATTTATCAGAAAAAAATTGTATGATAAGAAGTAACGGAGCTGATCTGACCAGCCCATCTACCATTGGTTCTAATTATATTTGATGATTTTATTTCATATTTGTCCTTTCTGGCCAATGATAATTGTTACAGCATATCATTTATATTAGAGGTTAATCTGGTGAGCCTCTCATACAAGTATTATCGTACGCATAAATCATTCATTCATACATACAAGCAAGTCTAGGGCAATCACTTGTATTACCTAATTCTTTGAAACAAGATTTATCTATACTCCATAAGTGTTGACATCTATTTTTTTTTTCCCCCATTTAAGAGTTGTCTCGGACAAGATTCTCTCCAAGTCCTAACTATTGGGACCCAATAGTTAAGCATTGTTTTCTTTTGGCAACGACAATTTTAACCCGTTTCTGCTAATTTGCGTTGTCCGACTTTAAGTGAGTTGTCCGAGCTATTTAAAAATAAATAATTAGGTCATTAACCATTAATCATATAATTAAGACCTCCCATTTAGAATAATATCTATGACTAACTTATGACCCTTAATATTTTATGCTAGTTGTTTTCGGTAGTTCTTTTATATACAGTCTGCTGGAGCATGTGATGGGACAGCAATATTTTTTTGTAAGACTAATAA
>JAKUCA010000737.1:0-10197 GCA_030567025.1 Geotrichum europaeum | reverse complement strand
TACATTATAAGGTTTTGTTAAAATATATTCATTTTTATCATTAGGTAAAACAATAGAAATTTTATAAAGTATATTAATGATGACAAAAATTGGCTTAACCGGTATGATGTGGCGACTTAGCCTTGAGCTATAAAGATGTACAGCGAGGGGGTCCAGCGGAGTTGTGCCAGTCTACAGCCACATTTGAACAATACGCTGCTCAAAAAAAAGTTTTATGCCATGAATTTTTCTATATTGACATTGTAAATCACGTAAAAACTTTGTGCCAAGAATTGATAAGAATTACAAAACTCCCGTCCCAAGATTAAAGACGCTCAAACAGCTTGTTAGTCATTACACAAAAAGTGGGCTTCTTTTATTTAAATATTTGTTCAAAGCTCAAGATTTGTTAATTTGTTCTTTTATAGCTATTTAAAAAAAAATGACAAACAAAACAAAAACGGGGAATAGCAGTAATAACGTAATAAAATTTGATTTTTGTTCATTTACTTTTTCAAATTTTTTTGTTTTATTTAGTCTGTGGTCTATAATACTTCAACCAACATTGTGGCGTTGTTAATACTTGACCAGCTATCAGTTAATCACTAATCTGGATGAACGAACCAGTCTCATAAACTGATAAGTATTTTTGCAGAAAATTCATTTAAATTAAAAGACGGTATCTTTAAATTTATCAGCTATTTTTGAGATACTAAACTGGTTAATTTATTTTCTCATTTCTTCATTTACCAATTTGTTTGCTTGATTCCCCATTTCTCTACATTAAAATTAAGCGATATTTCAAAAAGGCGTAGCAAAAACAACTAATTGTTTCTCCAAATGGATTTGCCAAACAAGCCAAACCCAAAAACTTATCTAAAATCTTAAATATTAAACATTTGATGTTGGAATGGTGCAAACAAGTCTTGGAAGGCTTGGACTTTTATCCAGACTAAAGTCAAACTGCAAATTGTCATTATTATTAGCAATAAAGTTAAGACATTTTTTTTAATAGCCTTATAAAAATGATATCAAAATGCAGCATTATTTTGAAAGCAACCCAAAAAACAATATTGCCAAAAAGTCTTTTTAGATAAATCTCGTAATGGCTAGAAAAAAATTTCTAAGTATCATGTATTTTTTTTTGATCAAAACCTAAGAATTGCAGAGCTAGGCACTGTATTTTTTTTTTTTTTTTTTGGAAAATTCATTCACATCTCAGCTTGACATTACTAATGGCTCACAGCTTGAAAGATAGTTAGCTTTATTCAGGATCTGGTTATTTCATTACTAATTAACAGCAGACTAGATTTTACCACAGCAAAGCTGTTAATAACCTGACTGTGCGAGGCTAACATGGCTTTTGTTAAAAGGTTTTCTGCACTGAGCAGATCACTATAGTTTGCAACACTTGATTTATATTGTTTTGACCTCCAAAAAAATTATTAATACACATTTTAAATGCCAATCTACTTGCCAGCCTTTAGGGCATTAAGTAAAATTTGTTTACCACAATAATTGCAATTATATAATATCTTGATGGCAGCAATTGTCCTCAAGTAATGAAAACAAAATAAGCAAAATTTGAAATAGCACAATATTCCAATTTTATAAATTTTCAAAACAAAACCACTTTCAATCACTTTTATCGTTTATCACACATGATTGGGCCAATTTAACTTGTGTATGTGAAAAAAAAAATAGCTGCAAGTGAAAAAAAGGGCTGGAGTTGATGATGTCAACCTACAAACAGAAAGAGCAACAACAAAAAATTTTAACTACAAAAATGGGCTTTATAAAAACTATTATTTAAAATTAGTTGCCATGGCTTCAATCACTTGAATTTTCAGAATTTGAGTTTGCGTAGCTTTGATCTTATCATTTTGCTGACGGTAATAAAAAGTGAAATCCTAGAACAACTCCATTTAGTCGACACAACTCAAAATTTATCCAGACAATTAGTGAGAAGTAAAATCTTATCTAATGTTTATCAATGTTAGGGCAATCAAACAAAAAACATTTGTGGCTGATTTAACAAAACTTAGAAAATGAAACTTTTTTTTGGAGAAGGAATAGTTATTGCCAGATTTACAAGGAGCACGCATTTAATTTTATCCAACGTTTTAATCAATTGAGATACAGCCACATATATAATACAATTATTTATTGCCAATTTTTTTTTTGCGATTATGTTTTTTTTTGTCTTGGAAGTTTTGTGCGTCGCAATTTTTATTTTTATTTTGGCATGTCGTGGAGGAAAAAAAATAAGGTTATTTTGTAGTCTATTTCGCACTCTAATAATGTGGTCGGTGGCTACACACCCTTTCACCTGAAAAGAGCGGCTTTGGCCTCGTTTTGATCATAGTGGTCTAGTGTAATTTAATTCATAATAGCCGTCAAAATCACTAAATCTTGAGTTTTTAAATGATTTTTTTCAATGTCAGCGTTGCTGGTTTCACCACTGATTTTTTTTTTTTCTCTCTTGAATATACTAGTGCTCAAGATAAGAAGTCTTTTTTTAAGGCCCAACTGTGGCCCAACTGTTGCTGAATGGACTTGATTGCTAATGATGACATTTTGCACTCAAATCTCACAAAACCTTTCTAGGGTCTCTCTTTTTATTCCCCAAGAACCAGTTTGTTGACATCATTTTCAGCCACAATTTTACTTTTCTCGGCCCAAGCGAGACAAGACTTGTACTAGGCCCAGAACAGTAGTCTACTGCACTCGCATCTAGTAGCTTGAGACTTGGAAATAAAAAAGAGAAAGAAAAAAAATAATTTCCTTATTGGTCTTGTTCTTTTTGTGTTTATTTTGTACCACTACATTTACATACATTTAACTTGGCTTGTTCACTGTTTGTGATCCCCAAAATATTGTATACTCGTAAATTTTAGCTGCTTCTGCTATCGCTACCATCGACAATTGAAAATCTTCATGTCTTGGTATTTCTTGTCCAAGTATTTGCCTGCTCATGACTTGTCAATACATCTTGGTTCTCTTTGGCTTAGAAGACATTGCACAGTGTCTTGGTTGCTGTGTATAAATATCAAGGACTTTTCTTGATATTTGGAGCTCAATTCTTGTCTCAGCGTTTTTACTTCAGATTTCAAAAGTACTTTTTACTTCAACTACCTATCACAAACTGAACAAAACAAAAAAGAACGCTGGCTTACTTATATATCCCCCATGTCTAACAACGACAATAAAAATGATAATAGCGGCTCAACTGATCACAAGTCAGTGAGCGTGACTATCAATGAACTTGATCGCTCGTCTACTGACAACGATTCAAACAACGAAAAGCACCCTTCCCGACATTATTCCAATCTCAATGGCTACGTGCCTGAAGCCGATGTAAAACTTGTCACCAAGAGTGGTAACATTATCACTGCCAGTAGCCAAGTTGTACGCACACACGCATTTGACAATGACCAAGAGGGTGACTATATTGACGACAATATTTTTTTAGACCCTGAAATTGCCGAATTTTACCGTAACCTTTACGAAGATGCAAAGTACGAAGGCCGTCATGTTTTTGACCCCCAACTCACCTGGAGTAAAGAAGAGGAACGCAAAATTGTTTGGAAACTTGAGTGGCGCTGCTGCTTGCTTGCTTGTGTTATGTTTATGGCACTGCAGCTCGACCGTGGAAACATTGGCCAAGCTCTTTCGGATAACATGCTCAACGACTTAAATCTTACAACCAATGATTACAACTTGGGTCAAACTTTATTCTACATTTCCTTTCTTTCCGCGGAACTGCCCTCGCAGCTCATCTCTAAAAAACTTGGTCCCGACCGTTGGATTCCCATGCAAATTACCTTGTGGTCCATTGTTGCTATTTGTCAATCTCGTCTTAGCGGCTTAGGCTCCTTTCTTGTTACTCGCATTTTGCTTGGTATTCTTGAAGGTGGGTTTATTCCGGATGCCATTCTTTGGATGTCTTATTTTTATACTGGCAAGGAACTTCCTATTCGTCTTTCTTACTTTTGGACAGCGCTTTCCATCACCCAGATTCTTGCTTCTTTGCTTGCTTTTGCTTTGCTTCGTATGCGTGGTGTCAACGGCTGGGAAGGTTGGAGATGGCTCTTTCTTATTGAGGGTATTATGACTTTGCTCATTGGTCTTTCGGCTTTTTTTCTCATGCCAGCATCGCCCGTTCAAACAAAAACATGGTTCCGGCCCAATGGTTGGTTTACGGACCGTGAAGAAAGAATTGTTGTTAATCGGGTTCTTCGAGATGACCCCACCAAGGGTGACATGCACAATCGCCAGGCTATCACGCTAAAAATGCTTTGGCAAGGTATCGCTGACTATAATTTGTGGCCTCTGTACTTGATTGGTCTTATTTCTTACATTCCTCTTAGCACTCCCTCGTCGTACCTGACACTAACTTTGCGTTCTCTTGGTTTTAGTCCCTTCAACACTAACTTGCTCACCATTCCTAGCCATGTCATGCACATCATTTTACTTCTAATCATCACCTGGCTTACTGAACACTTTAACGAGCGCTCTTATATTGCTTGCCTTCAGCCTCTCTGGTTAATTCCCTGTCTTGCTGTGCTCAGATGGTGGCCCGGCTCGCTCGAAAACGTCTGGGGTACTTATGCGGTTCTTACTACTCTCCTATCAGCTCCCTACATTCACGCTATTCTTGTGGGCTGGTGCTCGCGTAACTCTAATACTGTTAGTAATCGTACTATTTCTGCTGCTATTTACAACATGTTTGTTCAAGCAGGTGGTATAACGGCTTCCAACATTTACAGAAAAGATGACTTTCCTAAATACAAGCGGGGTAATACTCAGCTTTTTGCCATTTCCTTTGCATCTCTTGGGGTTCTTCTGCTTCCAAAGGCCTATTATATTTGGCGCAACAAGACTAGAACCAAGATTTGGGAAGCCATGTCAAAAGAAGAGCAGGACAATTACAGAGCTACTACCAACCACAAGGGAAACAAGAGACTTGATTTTAAGTTTGCTCATTGAAAGAATAATCTCTAGTTTTTCGAAAAGGTTTTAATGTCACCGCAGATGCTTTCCGCGGTCGTATTTTACTGTAATTTTTTTTAAAAAACTTTCATGTCTTTTTCCATAGCACCAAATTGTTGAAACGATAAAAAAGTGAATTAAAAAAAAATATTTAAAACCATCAACCTATCAATCTACTTTATATCTCTGAAAATTTTTTTTAATTAGTACCATTATCTAAGATTCAAATTATAAAAATGTTTGACAACGCCAAATAAACTTTGACATAATAATTTCCTGTGTGTGATGCTTATTTGATTGTGGTACTGATTTTTGCCCTCCAAGAAAAAAAAAAAATTGAAAAAGGCCCAGTGAAAAAAAGTGTAGACCCTCACCACTATTCAGTGGCTCACTTTTATCGGGCGGCACATCCACTCTAGTCCAGGGCATTAGCCAAGAGGGTAAAGCCTTTGCCACCATTCCAGTCGTAGGTATCTTTTTGCACTGCTTTGAGATGGCATCCAGCGATCTCAGCCACCAGAAAAAACCAAACAGTGTTACAAGCAAAACAAGTGGAAAAAAAACAAAAAAGCTGAAATTAAAATTGTAAAAAAAAATAAAATAAATCATTAATACATACATGTAGTGTTAAAAAAATGAAAAAGAAAAATCTTTTATCAAATATGCAGTCTGATTGTCATGGCTTTATGTAAAGTATGTATCATTTATAAACCACAAATTAATGATGTATTCTCCTCGTTTGGTCCAAAATGCATTACCTAAACGTTGTGGACCTGAACTAACTGATAAACACAATATTTTGTAGTCAATTTGATTTCATAGCAGATTTATTTAGAACACAATTTTATTTATTAAACACAAAAACTTAAAACAAGTAACCGTTTTGAAAGCCCGTTTAATGGGCAAATCTAAAGTCTAGTCTCTTGTTACCCTTATCCTTAGTGGTGGCTCTGTAGTGGTGCTGCTCTTCGAGGGTCATAGCGTTCCAAATCTTATCACGAGATTTGTTTCTCCAGACGTAGTAGGCTTTGGTCAACAGAAGCGCACCTAGAGAAGCCCAGGCAATAGCAAACAGTTGCGTGTTACCACGCTTGTACTTGGGCAGATCGTCCTTTCTGTAAATGTTTGACGCAATGATAGAGCCGGCTTGGACAAACATGTTGTAGAGTGCAGCAGAAGTGGTACGCGAACGGACGGTGTTGGAGTTACGTGAACACCAAGAGACAAGAATGGCATGGATATAAGGGGCGGACAAAAGAGTTGTCATGACTGCATATGTACCCCATACGTTGGTGAGAATTCCGGGCCACCATCTAAGAACACCAAGGCAAGGAATAATCCAGAGCGGCTGGAGACAAGAAATTAAACTGCGTTCGTTGAAAAATTCTGTCATCCAAGTGATAATCAACAAAAGAATGATGTGGGCAACATTATTAGGAATGGTCAGCAAGTTAGTGTTAAAGGGACTGAATCCAAGAGCACGCAAGTTAAGTGTCAAGTAAGCGCCTGCAGTACCGGTAGGGATGTATGCAATCAAGCCGACAATGTACAAAGGCCACAAATCATAGTCAGAAATAGACTGCCAAAGCATTTTTGGTGTAAGCGCCTGACGATTGTGCATGTCACCTTTAGAAGGGTCGTCACGAAGAACACGATTAACTACAATCTTTTCTTCGCGGTCGGTAAACCAACCCTTAGGACGGTACCAAGTCTTAGTTTGGACAGGAGAGGGAGGCATGAGGAAAAAGGCAGAAAGACCAATTATCAATGTGGCAATACCTTCGATGAGGAACAGCCATCTCCAACCTTCCCAGCCGTTGACACCACGCATACGAAGCAAAGCAAAAGCAAGCAAAGAAGCAATAATTTGTGTCACACTAAGAGCAGTCCAAAAAAATGAAAGACGGATGGGAAGCTCTTTGCTTGTGTAAAAGTACGAGAGCCAAAGAATAACATCAGGAATAAAGCCACCCTCTAAAATTCCAAGAAGAACACGAGTAGCAAGGAAAGAGCCAAAACCGCTAAGACGAGACTGGGAAATGGCTACAATAGACCAAAGAGTGATTTGCGTGGGAATCCAACGATCAGGACCAAGCTTTTTAGAGATAAGCTGCGAGGGTAATTCTGCGGAAAGGAAAGAAATGTAAAAAAGTGTCTGGCCCAAGTTATAGTTGTTGGTTGTCATACCAAGATCCTTGAGCATGTTGTCTGAAAGAGCCTGGCCAATGTTACCACGATCCAGCTGAAGAGCCATAAACATAACACAAGCAACGAGACAAACTCTAAATTCCAGTTTCCAGACAATTTTGCGCTCTTCCTCTTTGGTCCAGGTAAGCTCAGGATCAAATACATGGCGGCCCTCATAACGTGCATTTTCGTAGATGTCGCGGTAGTAGTTGGCTACCTCAGGGTCAAGAAAGATGTTGTCGCGGAGACCCCCCTCAATATCAGAGCCGGAGTCAGCGGACGTAACAATAACATTGCCTTCAGCGTCAATGACGTTGCCACTCTTAGTCACAAGTTTTGCATCGTAGCCGGCAACATATTGATCTTTGTCATACGTTGCATGAGGATTAGCGCCAAAGCGCGAAGATTTTTCGTCTTGATCACTGTCGTGAAGGTAGCTAACAGTGGATGTGTGTGTATCCTTGTTGTCGGCCATTTTAAGTGTTTATTTCTGTGCGTATCAATTGAAAACCGTAAACAAAAATAAAAAGCAGCTGGTTAAAGATAATTGATAATCTTTCTAGAAATACTTCTTTTTGCTGTGTGTTTTTTTGAAATTGATTGATGATGAGAAGAAAAAAAGAATATTACAATCTGGAAAAGATCCATGGTATTTATAATTGGCAAACGGAAAGCCCTGATTGCCGGCGAAACGAGCACAAAGACTCGATTTAAGAAAGTAGACGCAGCTATCTGAGTATGAATTATTTGTTGGCAAGGCTTAAGCGATGAGAAACAGAAACGGATATCTAGAGTAAATAACAAGTATACAGCATTTGATTTTGACTATAGATTTTCGGTAAACTCATTTACGTTTGAAATACAAGTAAGAATTATGGTTGAAAATAAACTTTGTGCTAAGATGCTTGTGTGTTTGTGCCAAATTGAGTGCCATCACGTTACAGTGGCTGTTATTTTTATTTTGAAAAAGAAAAGAAAATTGTGGCTGACATACAAGATTAAAGGGTTGAGCTCGTCATTTCATTTTTTTTTAACTTGACAAAGCTAATTTGGATTCTGAAGCGCAAGAAAGTTTACAAAAGAAAAAAAAGAGGCTCTTGAATCACAAAAATTTTACAATTTCAGGTCAAGTTTAGCGCCGAGAAATGCTAAGGAAAGTAGCAAGGTGATCTTTAATCTTGCTAATAACGGGTCCTCCTGGTGATTTTTGACAGCTAAATTCGGTCTGAATACCACACTTTAGTTACCATCAATATTTATCTAAAACAGACTCAACTTGCAATATCATTTGAATACCTGAGATGTTGAAAATTTCTCCAGCCTTTGCAAGCCTTGCGGAACTGAGTTACAAAAACTTTTTTTGGCACTGCTGCCAAGTCTTTTTTGGTCCCAATTCTAAAATTGTATCATTTCGCCTACTTTTGACTACAAGTTTACAACCCTAGGTACCATACTGAACCCCAAATTTTAGAGCTGAATCAGGGATAAATGAAAAAAAGCCAAAAAGCCAAAAAAAAAAAAAGAAAGTAAAAAAGTGGCTATCGACATGGCATTTGTCATTTAGAAAAATAATATGGAAGAACAGCCCGGCCAATGGCAAAGCTGTGACAACACTGATGCTAACCTGATTACTCAAGCCTCAGCTGTTGCGGCCCCCCTCCAAACTTCATTATTCACAAACCCGTATCCGCTATGTAAACGAAGTTAATAGGAACTTAGTGAAGAGACTTCAACTCACAATTTGAAGGGCTTTTTTTTCTCTACTTTAGTTTAAGATGATTAACACTATTGTTAAAAAAAATAAAGATACTGATCTAGTTGCGCAAAAGATTGTTCCATAATTAAAACATGTCATTTCTTTGAACTTGAAGTGTGCAATTTTAAACTTTCAGATGCCATGTAAAAACAGCAAACAACAAAACTAGATATTTGGAACGGAGCAGTCCATCTAGAGTTGACAATTTAAAAGTCAGAAAATTAAAGACGAATCTCCGGTTATTTTGCTTTTGAAAAAATAGTGTCTGCATCTGGCGTTTACATAAAGGCTAAAATTTTCTTATTATTTGAGGCTTGAAATTAGTGATGGCGACGATTGTGGCTTTTCAACTTTTAAATTAGCTCCGTGTGCAGTCTTTTTGCATTATCTAATACTGAATAACCATGAAAATGTATTTACGCGGTGATAAGGGAAGTGCATCTTTGACTAAATATCGTGTATTGTATCATGTACAGACTTACTTTGATGTTATCATGTAGGATTTAGTCAATTATCATACCGTAATGATATGCCATTTACCGATACTGACGCCATTCTGCAAGATGGTTTCCTCAGACACTCATAAATTAGCCACTGAAGAATTAGCAAACACGTAAATTTTCCAGTGTTCAGGATGCACCATTCGACAGAAATTTCGGCCATTTAGTAATTTCTCTTAAACTTTTTGCAATTATTTTTTTAATGTCAATCCAGTTGTTCTTTTAACGGCCGCCATACTGTCTTGTCACTTTCATCAAACATATTAAACTTTTGCGTGCTGCGATCTTCGAGGAAACCAGGTATGCTGCTATGCAAAAGTCAAAACACAAAACAAAGTGCAAATAGCGTGCTCGATATACTGGTTTCTTACCCAAATTAGAAACTTTACAGATACCCTTATTTTGTTTCTTAATCCTTACTCAAAAACAAAACTATAAATTAAACCTTTTGTATTTACTTTAAGTGTCATACGGTGCTTATAAACTGAAAAAAAAAAAACCAGATACATTTCAATCTGGTGTTATTTGTAGCATGCTTGTACCCATATAGACGGGAATTCGGAAACTACAGATATTTGCCATGAGCCGCAAGGCTTTGCCTTTAAAATGAGAAAATGCAGGTATGTTGGTTAGATAGATAGATAGATAGATAGATAGATAGATAGAAAATCTGTTTGTTGTCCTAATATCTAGAAGTTACATAACAAAAATAAAAATAACGAAAGGATATAGATAATCAGTTTATTGTCCTTACATCAAATAGTTACAAACAAATTATAAAAC
>JAKUCA010000736.1:0-10197 GCA_030567025.1 Geotrichum europaeum | reverse complement strand
TGGCCAGCCTGGCTAGCTACGTGTTCAAATTCCAGACGCCGTCTCTAAACGGAATTTCAAAAAAAAAAAAAGGCCAAAAACAGCGGTAGAAATGGATTCTGGCTGCTGCTGCCAACTGACGGATAGTGGGCACTGGCTGCTCATAGTTTTGTCGCTGGACCCCTAAACCCACGGCCGCTCTGGCAAAACCAATGTGGGTAACACTAACTCCTTCTGTACAGGATTCTACAGTTAGCGTTCCCATCCCCCTTTCACAATGCTTTGTGGGAAAAAAAAAGGGCCCTTTTGCACGCGCCTCATCAGCGAAACTGCTTGGCCACTGGGCCTTATGATGGTCAATGCCCACGTATCATGTACTGCAAGACTTTAGGATTCAGCTATAAACTATAATTTATTTATTTAGCTTTTTTTTTTGTTGTTGTTGTTGTTGCCAACCTTGAAATGCAGCAGCCACAGCACGGACGCGAACGAGCCATCAGAAATCATTAACGACTGGTCCTACGACCTAAAATCTTTGTCTACGCTAAAACTTTCTGTTTGCTAACACTGAAATAAAAAAAGAACTTGAACAAAGAAACCAGAATCACCAAAATTTCACTTCTCACTTAGCCTTACATGGCATAGATTTTTGAATGAACAATTTCTAGCGCCAGGAGAGAGCAATACTACTGGGGTTTCTTAGAGTCATTGACAATCTTTGAAGATATGCCAGGCTTCAATTGCTTGTATGAGCTCTCAGGTCTTGCTGATATTTTAATTAGAAAAAAAAAAAAAAAAATTGAGACTTAGAATATAGTTTAATTTTAAATTGAGCTAGCGGCATAAAAGTGAATATATGATTGCAGCCAGGCTGGTAGCCAAATTAACAGAGACAAGATTCTCGACGCAAGAGAATTGCTTAGCCGTTGTTAAGCCAAATGTTTTTAGTCTCCACTTCACATGTATACTTTTAGTTTTTAATTTTTTTTTTTTTTTGCCGTATCCTGGAGCTTGTATACTGATGCAGTTGGTCCAGTCCTTTGGCACAATCACAGGAATAGAAATTGACTATGGAGTGAAAAAAAAGGATTAATCCAAAAACAGGAAGGAAAAAAAAAATTGAAAGAAAAGGATCCAAAGATCCGGGAACCGGACATTATCACAGATGGAACATGTTTGACGATGTTGGCTGCAAGATGGTCAAAATTCAATACTCTTTCAAATTGTCTGATTATTCCGCTTCACCCCCCGATTGTAGGGCCTCGAAAAATTATATTAACCCACGCGGTGACTAGACTGCCTTGTTTATTTTTAGAGGCTCTATCCTCACTTAGCTAACGGGCTCTGGCTATTTGTGATCCATAATAAAGTTGCAACAGCAGGCAATTCTATTCTTTAGAATACAATTTCGATTCGATTTTGTTTAATCTAGATTCAATTTACCATTGATTCAGTTGTTCGTGGGAGGTCATACGTTGCTGCAATAGTAATCCTGACCAGTCGGCATTTAAAATTATGGCTATTCAAAGTTTGCTGAATATTTAAATTTGGTTATGATTGAAAATTAATACCAATCACAAAAGGTACATTGTAAAAAAATAAAAAACGATTGCAGTTGACACAAGAATTTCCTGACAAAAATTTTAGAATATCTAAATAGCACTTAATTTTTAATGTTTTTTTTTTTTTTTAAAAAAAAAAAATTAACATTGTTTATTCAATAATTCACAATATCAACATATCAGGCAAAATAAATAAAAGAAAGCGGATCTTTCCTCTCTGTTGAGTGATTTGGGCTTTATGGTATACATGTCAAGTCTATATTTGCTGTAGACCATGCTGATGTAATACTTTATAGGTTGGGCTACTTAAGTTGAGTGGGATTGTGACTTTTACAAAAAAAAAACAGTCAGGCAAAAATAAAGTGAAAGACGAGGTTATACGATTGTTGTGCCAGTATCTTTATACACTCAAGATGTGTATGATAGAGGAAGTATTATACATGTCTAAGTGACTCCAGAACTTGGGATTTAACGAGTGAACTGGCAGAGGCTTTTTTTTTTTTTTTTAAATAAACAGCTCCATAATGAATTTCCAGCATTTAAACAAATCACTGATCAAATGCTGGTAATGTGCCCTCTTGCAAGCAAAATTTGTACATGCCAACTCCCATTTTTATACCACGTCAATGAGAAGAACTCGTACAATACTACTCTTCTACTCAGAGGAAGCTTTATGGTAAGGGGTATCCTAATCCACTGAAAGCCTTCAAGGCGACCGCACCTCGCCATACTCTGAGTAAGCTGTTTCAGTTTCGCACAGAACATGGCGCCCTTGGAGGTTATTTCAAGAAGAGGTTCATTGCCGAAACAAGTCACTACTGTGAATGTTATCAACTGAAAACAGTTTAACACATTTTAAGAAATTGTGCTCTACATCCTACGGAGCGCAGCTACTTGAAAAAAGTTTCCTTGGAGCTTGATCTCCAAGTTGATACCAAGAAGGGTCTTAATGGTCAAGTTCTTAGACTCCTTACCGCAACTTTTTTGCAGCTGGTTCGCTTGATTAGAGCAGCTTGTCGAGGTTCTGCTGTTTGTCAATCTCTGGTATGAGCTACCAGGTGTTATGTATCTCAGATTTCCCTCAACACATGGAACTTCCCATAGAGAATTCGGCGCCATCAAATGTTGAAAACCCCCTCTACGCACTGAGAGCGTTATCTTGTCAGTCTCATTGAGGTAAGTGTTGGAGCTATATATCTTCTTTTTATATCCTTTTGCTATTTTTATTACGTAACTTCTAGATATTAGGACAATAAACAGATTTTCTATCTACCACGTCAATGTGACTTTTGATGGCTTAATTATCCTATAAAAAAAGAGATAGATTGATATCTTTGCCCTGGTAGGGCGTATGAAGACTGCCCGAGTGCCAGAGGAGCCAAATTGAGAATGTGGAAGAGTTTTCAAAAAAGCCAAAAAAAACAACTCCCGGCGTTGCTTTCAATTTTGTTACATTAGAACGATATTTCAATTGTGTTATTTTAAGCATTATTCCGCTCTGAGTTTATCTTAGTCCAGACACAGCGTATTGAGATGCACATCGTGGGCCGTGGCTCAAGATATTTAGCAGCAGGCACTGCTTCAAATTCTTAAGGGCGACGTCTTACCGTCATCCATGCTAATACTTGTTGTTAATTGAATTGTTTATTTCTCCGTTGGACCAGCAAAATCTTGTTCAACTCCCTAAATATTTCTATGTATATAGTCTAAAATGGGCGTAGAAACTCTGCATTGATTTTCACTGGATTCAAAAATTTAAAACCCTTCACAGATTGCAGAGGCCCCTCACGCACGCTATAAGCAACAGACGGACAACCTCTTCCAAAGCGAGGTCCAACACATCACCTTCATATAAGTGGTTCCAGCAAATACTACACAACGAAAATGAAAAGTGAAGAGAATTATTTTGCAATGTATGGTTGCTCTCCCCACCATTCGGGGATCTTCTGAGTTAGAACAATATTGTGTTTGGCTCCAATTTCATTTTCACTAACGAGATCTTTGGTGTAGATTATTATACGATCTCACTAGATCAGTTTTTAAAAGTTGCAATCTGAAGAGCAGCCATATCGCTACGTACTGCCTGGTAAGGGCTGGTGGTAAGCCGGAAAAAAAAAATTCTGGTCATGTCAGGTTTATTTTGCAGCAGTGACAGTTTAATAAAGGAGAGGGGTTCTGACTATGATGGGGTGCACAGATCTCATACTGACCAGCCTACCAGATACTAGTCAAAGGACAAACGGACTGCGCATTTGCACCATTTGAGGCCGATACATTTCGGCTCGTTTTGGGGCTATGAGGCAGATGAGATGTGAATGGACCTATGATATCATTGCTACAGCCATCGTCATTACAATAATCCCCTCTCTGAGACTAGCGTCGGTACCTGAGCCCAGAGGTGCCGGGGGGTTCTTTCTTTTTTTAAACCCGAAATTTCTTTTTAAATTCTGCGTGTTTGCGGTTTTGTGTGATGCGACACAGGAACAGAGTTGACCGAACATGCTTCTTTTTAACGTTTCTTTTTTTCTGAGCTGGGCTTCTGTAGGGCCATTTTGACAGATACCGGCTTTTGTGTGCCCACAAACGCAGCATAGAAAAAGAACAGAAAACTTGTGGATCCTTTTGACTTTTACGCAAAAGAAAAGATACAAAAAAAAAAAACATACGAGCTAAAATGGATACAGGAGAAGTCAGTCGACAGAACGATGACGGGGACGAGGACAATGACAAAAAAAAAAAAGAACCATCAACAAAAGCCCAGATGATTCATAGAAAGATACCGAAGAAGTAAAACAAACAAAAAAGGAGAAGAAACACCCGGCGCATTTACTTAATATAAATATCCATCTTAATCTCTTCTTTTTCTAGATCTCTCTTCCTGCATTCAATAAAAGCAGATTCGTCTTTTCCTTTCTGTCCAACGTTACGTCTTTTCACCTTCAACGACAACACTACCTTTTCACAATGTCGACTGCCATTCTTGACACCTTTCACGAGTTCCACGTCACCCACAGTGACCCGACAATGGATGATATCATCCTACACGCTCTTAACACCAAGAAACTCTCTATTATGGAGCGCAAGTACCATCAGTGTGCGCTCAGAGCTCTTGCTGTTCTGCGGAAAAGCCGCGCTGAGCGCGTCGTGATCACCATCGGCGGCATCCCTGGATCCGGCAAATCCACCCTCTCTAAGCGAGTTTCTGAAATTCTCAACGATGCTTACAAGACCGCTCACCATCATCATCATCATCATCACCACAATTTCTACACTCATAGAAACCACTCAGCGTCGAGTATAGACTCAGACGATACTCTGGTGGAAAATGATGTTGCGTTCAGCGCAGTTGTTACAATGGATGGCTACCATTATACCAGAGCCCAACTGGATCAGTTCCCAGACCCTGTTGAAGCGCACAAGCGCCGCGGCGCGCCCTTTACATTCGACGCTGAGGGTGTACTTTCTATGGCCCAAACACTACACGAATCCACTAATACACACATTCACGATACTCTTTATTTCCCTTCATTCGACCATGAAGTCAAGGACCCCGTCGAAAACGGACTTGCTGTTTACCCCGAAACTAAGATTGTGTTTTTAGAGGGTTTGTATACCCTGTTATCAATTACACCGTGGCGTCAGATCAGTGAACTTTACTCTGATGACACCTGGCGGATTGATTTATCACTGGATTGCGCTCGCACACGGCTGGCAGCGCGCCATCTGCAAGCTGGACTCGTGGACACGCTTCAGGCGGGCCTGGAGAAAGTTGATGTAAACGACGGGCTTAACTGCAAGTTTATTATCGATAACTCTATCAGCAATTCGGGGTTAATCATTGAAAGTGTCAATGAGAAGAGCTGATTGCCCTTAACAGCCGAAATCTTTTGTGCTGATCCTCCTTACCACAACCTCTAGGCCTATACTCTCCCCATGTAAAAAAAAAAGGGGAAGTAGCATCACGGCCTGGGAATGCTATTTAATAATGAAGAACTCGGTCTTCAGACCGGTGTTTATAACGACCATAGCGATGATCATGTTTTGTATAATCGCATCACATATACCTTTTAATGTTTAATGAATTTTTTTTTAAAAAACTGAAATTTGTTGCTTTACAATGCTCCAGAATTGTTTTTCAATTACAACCCTTTTAAAGTTGAGATATTAAGTTCCGGTGGTGTAAAAGCGCATTAAAGCATTGTAAATGAGAGGAAATTTTTTTTTTTTTTCACCCTAAAAATCATGGTTCATCTTTCAACCATCCTTTTTTTTTTTTTTTTTTTTTTTCCATATATAAAAGCCCTGAAATTCCGGAACTCTTGCAATCCGTGCAACCTCATTTTTCTCCACAACACAAGCATAATGTCGGAGGCAGATGAAAATACTGCGCTGCTTTCAAAGCGGCCGGCTTATCATCGCACAATTTCAAACATTGGCCACCCTCCATCCATTGCGTCGACTACACCGTCAATTAGAGAGGCATCGCCACTGACAGTGCCACATAAAGGGAAGCTCAAGCCCGAAGCCATTTCATATTGGTCCTACTATCTCCCTGTTATGGATTGGGTTCCCCAGTACAAGCTATCATATCTGCCTGGTGACATTGCTGCTGGGCTCACACTCGCCAGTTTCCAGATTCCCGTTTGTATGTCTTACGCCAGCTCGCTTGCACACGTGCCTACAGTCTCAGGTCTCTACGGTCTGGTAGTTCCGACTTTTGTATACACCATCATGGGTACCGTGCCAAATCTTGTTGTGGGCCCCGAGGCTGCAATTTCGCTTGTTGTTGGCCAGGCCGTCGCCCCATACCTCCACAACACTGAGGGGATTACCCCTGATGCGATTTCAGGTATACTGGCAGGTACAGGCGGCGCGATATTGCTAGTTGGAGGCCTACTGCGATTTGGTTTCCTTGACAGTGTTTTATCACGAGCGCTACTCCGAGGGTTTATTTCCGCTGTTGGTGTGGTTATGGTTGTGGAACAGCTTCCGTCTGAACTGGGTTTGCTTGAAAAAATGCATGGCGCAATTGGAACCCATCCGAGCGTAGTAGGAAAGGTGCTCTTTCTGATCCGCAACATCAGTCAGGCGCACCAACTTACAAGCGTGGTTGCCTTTACGGCTATCCTTGTCATCATTGCGTTTCGCATTTTCAAGGCCAATTACATGAGAAAGTATCCCAAAATCATTTTTGTTCCGGAGATTTTGCTTGTGGTCATTCTTTCCACAGTCATTACAAATATTTTGGATCTGGACGAAAGCGGCCTTGCAGTTGTCGGCCAGATCAAGCCCGGCAAGGTCACAATACGCTTTCCCGTGACTCCTATGACGTGGGAGGTTTTCAAAACCAATTTTGGTACCTCGTTCTTTTGCGCAATTCTGGGCTTTTTCGAGTCAACCATTGCTGCTAAATCGTTGGGGGCGGTTGCCAACCTTTCGATTTCAACGAACCGTGAGTTGGTTGCCCTCGGCGCTTGCAACATCATGGGATCGCTTGTTTGTGCACTGCCGAGTTTTGGTGGTTACGGCAGATCAAAAATTAACGCACTGTCGGGTGCGACTACGCAGGTATCTGGATTGGTGCTCAGCTGCGTGACAATGCTCTCAATTGCATTTTTGATGCCGTACTTTTATTATCTTCCCAAATGCGTTCTTTCGGCTGTCATCTCTGTAGTGGGTTTGTCGCTCATTGAAGAAGCTCCCAAGGACATCAAATTCTACTGGCAGATTGGCGGTTACGAAGATCTTTTCACTTTGTTTCTGACCCTCTTTTGCACAATTTTCTTTTCCGTTGAATCCGGAATTGCTATTGGCGTAGGCTTTTCGCTTGTGCGTGTGATTCACCATGCTACTCGTCCTCGCATTCAGATTTTGGGCCGCGTGCCTGGCACCAACATTTTTGAAAACGCGGACCGCATGCGGCTGGAAGAAATTGAAGGTTGTTTGATTGTGAAGATCCCTGAACCCCTCACATTTGCCAACTCTGGTGACCTACGTAATCGACTTAGTCGTTTTGAAGTCTACGGAACGATGCGTGTCCACCCTTCATACCCACGTATCCGCCAGGAGGAAATGACCCGCCACCTCATAATTGATCTCCACGGAATGACTGAGTGCGACTCCGCCGCAGTTCAGATTCTACTTGAAATCGTCGAGTCATATGTTGTGCAGCGCAAGATTCCTGTTTTACTGACGCGTGTACCCCAGAGAAAGAGCATTAGAAAACGGTTTAGACTGGCGGGCATTCGTGATTTGGTGACCAAACGTCCTCTTGTAGGAACTTCCGGTGCTGCGGCGGCAGCTGGTTGCGCTAAAGATGATATCGACAATCTAAACCTTGAAGATATTTACTTTGGATCTATTGATGAGGCCCTCAAGTTCATTGATGAGTCGACGCCCAGTGATACCTCTTTGCATGTTTAGAATACCAAAAAAAAAACAACAACAAAAAAAAAAAATACTCAAACAAAATGTTTTGTTAAAAAATGAAAATGTATTTTCTCACTCTTTGTATCATACCAATATTATATATAATATACATAACCACTAAGCAAAATATAGTGCCAATTAGCAACTAGTAATTAAACAACAACGTGGAAGTGAGAACGGCCCTTTTCAATACCATTTTTAACAATACTGGCAACCTCATCAGGATCACTGGTAATCTTGGTCAAGTTCTCAAAACCATCCTTGATAACCAGCACATCGTCCTCAATCCTCACACCACCAACAGGCATGTACTTATCAAGAACCTCCTTGTTGATGTACTTCAAATGCTTCTCATCCTTAAGGTAGGGTTCAAGCAAGAAATTGTTAAAGTAGATACCAGGCTCGACGGTCACAACGTTGCCAACCTTAAGATCGCGGCGCAAACGGAGGTAGCGGAACATGGGATCGGGGTCTTCGTAATTGGGGAAGCCAGCCACATCGTGGGTATCCATGCCCAACATGTGACCCAGACCATGGGGAAGGAACGCCACAGAAGTACGAGCCTCAAGAATCTCATCAACGGTACCGTTCTGGAAAATGCCAAACTCAAGAAACTTTTCAACCAAAATGCGGTGCGACAGCAAGTGGAGTTCGTCCCAGGACTGACCAGGCTTAACCTTGTTCATGGTCTGAGTCTGCATATCGAGCACGGCGGTGTAGATGTTGCGGGCCTCAGGAGTCCACTCGCCGTTAATGGGGAAAACTCTGGTAACATCGGCAGCATAACATTGCCACTCAGCTCCAGCATCAATAAGAACAAGCTGCTTTTCGTTTCCGAGCTCTTGGTCATTCTTGATGTAGTGAAGGGTGCCGCAATCAGTACCAGAGCAGCAGATTGGGTCATAAGCCTGGAACTTGGAACCTTGACGCATCGCGTGATATACAAATTCAGCATGGATGTGGCCTTCGTTCTGCTCAATTGGCAGTGCCGAAATGACGGCAAGATGCGAGTTATCGGTGATTTCGGAAGCACGTCTCATCAGTGAAATCTCATATTCATCCTTGACAGATCTCGCCAGATCAAGAGCATCCTGCAGTTTCTTTTCAACAGTGTAACCGCTGCCAAGAGCAGTAAAGTACTCGATAGAATGCTTAATTTCTTCAATACCGATGAGGCGTCCAGCAAAATCAACCGCAGCTTCCTTTTCATTGATGTACTTGACATCATCGACATCGTACTTCTCCTTTGCCTGCTCAATGTTAAGAGGCAATCCACTCCACATGACATCCTCCTCGTCAAGCTCAGGCAGCCAAAGAGTCAGCTTATCGTTCTTAACATCGTAGGTGACTGCAGCGCCGCTCAGATCGTGTGCGCCCGTGAGATAGTTGAAGTACCGATCTTGGCGGAAAGGCTTCGTCTGATCGCAGTGAGGGTAAAGCTCAAGAGTGGGCGAGGTGAGCAGGTAAACGGCATCGCTGAACTCGGCTCCAAGCTGCTCGGCAACACGCTGAGCATGAGATCTGGCAGGGTACTTAGTAGACAAAGTCATGTTGATGAAATTATGGCTTGTGATTTTGAGGGTTTGAGGAAAAGTGTAAATACAAAGAAACGATATCAACTAAGAAGAATGGCTTTTAATGTTTTGGGAGAAACGGCTTTCAACGGCATTTACCAACACGTGACCGGCATGGTGCCGTGCGCTTTCCAGAAACACTTGGGGGCTCGGCCGCCCCGGGTACCAATTATCAAACGACCAGGAACAGAGGTGGTTAATCATTGAGTAGAGGGAATTTTCTGATTTTGTTTAAACCCGACACTCGCCCACAGCCCTCTTTTCTGATTTCTCGGGGTTTAGACCGAGTTCCTGAGGTTGGGGGGCTACCCATTTCAGACGATTTATTTCCAGGTACAAGTCGTCAAATAATCAAAAAAAATACTTTTAGTAAAAGACTTGAAAGAGAAATAAAAAAAAAGAAAAAGCCGATATCACAAGATTTTAACCTCGTCTACTTCATTAAGGGTATTCGCAGAAGACTTGCAAAATTCGTAAATTATGGATTCACAAGACGGGAGTTTTATGGTCCGGCTTCACTACTGGTTTTTGAAACAGCACTGACAATGATTTTGGCGCACACCAGAGTGTTTCTAACCTCATAATTAATGGATACCGTTTTATTTATTTATTTATTTATTTATTTATTTATTTATTTATTTATTTATTTATTT